>AP028454.1:216368-345813 GCA_036509395.1 Antheraea yamamai
CTGAATAGCCGTCGGGCTGCGGAGAGTAAGAATCTTAGCAAATCAATTACAATTGGAATTATGGTAACTTAAACGCTTTAAAATGTTAAAGGCAGAATAAAAGTTCGAAGAGTCTATCTATGATTATAATAAACTCAGTAAAGAATTTCATTTAGATTAGGGTGGGCCAAAAGAATCGACTTTTTTTTAACTTTATATTCTGAAAATAGGTTGGTAGATGAATGGTAATGAATGGTAGTATGAATTCTTAATTATAATAGGAAAGTCGTCCGCCTTTCGGTTTTTCTTTTTATTATTCGAAAGAAAAATTTATATCTCGGTATTCACGATTTGAAAATAATATCTCGTCTCATATATTTGTAGGAAATTGAATTTTCTACAAAAAAGGTCCCTTACAATTTTTCTGTAAACCTCATTGTTTAAAAGTTTTTGAACGTTGAAGTTTAGTTATTTTCAGGCAGATTTCTTTTTTCTTATATCATCATCATAAATAATCAAACTCCAACGTAAGTGTATTTTGAATAGTGTGTTTAAACCAGTTGCTATTATTTATTGAAATAAAAAAACACATACATAAAAGTTATGAGTGTGTTGGCGTTGTGGATGAATGGCACCAAGTTTCACTGAGCTTCGTAAAAGGACCAAAACTACAGATTACATCCCCTGATGTCTGTGATCATGTACGCCAAGTGAGCAAATTCTGTAATGAATTTAGAACAGTAGAAATGTTTAAACAACATAGTAGACATTATGCATACTCAGTGCAGTGAAACTAGCGAGAGAACACAAGACGTGTCGGTGTCGGTGTCGGCGTGGCGGTTGAGTAGAATGTGTCCAGGGCGGAGCTGAACGCGCTCGAGCAGAGCTGGTACCGGCGCGAGATGCGGCGCCGCCCCCTCATGATCAGCACCGCGCCCGACGGAGCCGCCGGCCCGCGCCGCCGCGCCGCCGCCCGCCCCGCGCCCCGCGCCCGCGCCCGCCCGCCCGCGCGCGCGCCGCCGCAGGTGCGTACACAACGCACAGATACAAGCTAATCCTATTCAGCCCACCCTTTATTAATTAATTTCATTATTGAATAATTCTATCAACTATTTTCAGTTCTTTGCACCACTCACGTTTATTTATAAATGCATTGTATAGACAATTCACTGTAAAGAACGATTTTTTAGTTTTTATGTTGGTAACACAGGTGCAACGGGTGGTGGAGGAGCCGCCCGACGTGGAGGCGGACCTAGAGAGTGCGTCAGAGCGCTCCGACACATCCGACTCCTCCGTCCGGCTCTCGGCTTCCGCGCGCTCTTCCCGCTCCTCCCGCACGTCCCGCACGTCGCGCTCTTCCCGCGCGTCCCGAGCCGACGCCGCCTCCAGCTACGACCCCACCGACTGCTCCAGGTAACTGCCTGCACCCCCGCCATCTCATACTGTCGCACGTCGCGCTCCTCCCGCCCGACGCCGCCTCCAGCTACGACCCCACCGACTGCTCCAGGTAACTGCACCCCCGCCATCTCATACTGTCGCACGTCGCGCTCCTCCCGCCCGACGCCGCCTCCAGCTACGACCCCACCGACTGCTCCAGGTAACTGCACCCCCGCCATCTCATACTGTCCACGTCGCGCTCCTCCCGCCCGACGCCGCCTCCAGCTACGACCCCACCGACTGCTCCAGGTAACTGCACCCCCGCCATCTCATACTGTCGCACGTCGCGCTCCTCCCGCCCGACGCCGCCTCCAGCTACGACCCCACCGACTGCTCCAGGTAACTGCACCCCCGCCATCTCATACTGTCGCACGTCGCGCTCCTCCCGCCCGACGCCGCCTCCAGCTACGACCCCACCGACTGCTCCAGGTAACTGCCACCCCCGCCATCTCATACTGTCCACGTCGCGCTCCTCCCGCCCGACGCCGCCTCCAGCTACGACCCCACCGACTGCTCCAGGTAACTGCCTGCACCCCCGCCATCTCATACTGTCGCACGTCGCGCTCCTCCCGCCCGACGCCGCCTCCAGCTACGACCCCACCGACTGCTCCAGGTAACTGCCTGCACCCCCGCCATCTCATACTGTCGCACGTCGCGCTCCTCCCGCCCGACGCCGCCTCCAGCTACGACCCCACCGACTGCTCCAGGTAACTGCACCCCCGCCATCTCATACTGTCGCACGTCGCGCTCCTCCCGCCCGACGCCGCCTCCAGCTACGACCCCACCGACTGCTCCAGGTAACTGCACCCCCGCCATCTCATACTGTCGCACGTCGCGCTCCTCCCGCCCGACGCCGCCTCCAGCTACGACCCCACCGACTGCTCCAGGTAACTGCCTGCACCCCCGCCATCTCATACTGTCGCACGTCGCGCTCCTCCCGCCCGACGCCGCCTCCAGCTACGACCCCACCGACTGCTCCAGGTAACTGCACCCCCGCCATCTCATACTGTCGCACGTCGCGCTCCTCCCGCCCGACGCCGCCTCCAGCTACGACCCCACCGACTGCTCCAGGTAACTGCACCCCCGCCATCTCATACTGTCGCACGTCGCGCTCCTCCCGCCCGACGCCGCCTCCAGCTACGACCCCACCGACTGCTCCAGGTAACTGCCTGCACCCCCGCCATCTCCCTCCCCCCACTCGCACTCGCGCTCCTCCCGCCCGACGCCGCCTCCAGCTACGACCCCACCGACTGCTCCAGGTAACTGCACCCCCGCCATCTCATACTGTCGCACGTCGCGCTCCTCCCGCCCGACGCCGCCTCCAGCTACGACCCCACCGACTGCTCCAGGTAACTGCACCCCCGCCATCTCATACTGTCGCACGTCGCGCTCCTCCCGCCCGACGCCGCCTCCAGCTACGACCCCACCGACTGCTCCAGGTAACTGCACCCCCGCCATCTCATACTGTCGCACGTCGCGCTCCTCCCGCCCGACGCCGCCTCCAGCTACGACCCCACCGACTGCTCCAGGTAACTGCCTGCACCCCCGCCATCTCATACTGTCGCACGTCGCGCTCCTCCCGCCCGACGCCGCCTCCAGCTACGACCCCACCGACTGCTCCAGGTAACTGCCTGCACCCCCGCCATCTCATACTGTCGCACGTCGCGCTCCTCCCGCCCGACGCCGCCTCCAGCTACGACCCCACCGACTGCTCCAGGTAACTGCCTGCACCCCCGCCATCTCATACTGTCGCACGTCGCGCTCCTCCCGCCCGACGCCGCCTCCAGCTACGACCCCACCGACTGCTCCAGGTAACTGCCTGCACCCCCGCCATCTCATACTGTCGCACGTCGCGCTCCTCCCGCCCGACGCCGCCTCCAGCTACGACCCCACCGACTGCTCCAGGTAACTGCCTGCACCCCCGCCATCTCATACTGTCGCACGTCGCGCTCCTCCCGCCCGACGCCGCCTCCAGCTACGACCCCACCGACTGCTCCAGGTAACTGCCTGCACCCCCGCCATCTCATACTGTCGCACGTCGCGCTCCTCCCGCCCGACGCCGCCTCCAGCTACGACCCCACCGACTGCTCCAGGTAACTGCCTCACCCCCGCCATCTCATACTGTCGCACGTCGCGCTCCTCCCGCCCGACGCCGCCTCCAGCTACGACCCCACCGACTGCTCCAGGTAACTGCCTGCACCCCCGCCATCTCATACTGTCGCACGTCGCGCTCCTCCCGCCCGACGCCGCCTCCAGCTACGACCCCACCGACTGCTCCAGGTAACTGCCCACCCCCGCCATCTCATACTGTCGCACGTCGCGCTCCTCCCGCCCGACGCCGCCTCCAGCTACGACCCCACCGACTGCTCCAGGTAACTGCCTGCACCCCCGCCATCTCATACTGTCGCACGTCGCGCTCCTCCCGCCCGACGCCGCCTCCAGCTACGACCCCACCGACTGCTCCAGGTAACTGCCTGCACCCCCGCCATCTCATACTGTCGCACGTCGCGCTCCTCCCGCCCGACGCCGCCTCCAGCTACGACCCCACCGACTGCTCCAGGTAACTGCCTGCACCCCCGCCATCTCATACTGTCGCACGTCGCGCTCCTCCCGCCCGACGCCGCCTCCAGCTACGACCCCACCGACTGCTCCAGGTAACTGCCTGCACCCCCGCCATCTCATACTGTCGCACGTCGCGCTCCTCCCGCCCGACGCCGCCTCCAGCTACGACCCCACCGACTGCTCCAGGTAACTGCACCCCCGCCATCTCATACTGTCCACGTCGCGCTCCTCCCGCCCGACGCCGCCTCCAGCTACGACCCCACCGACTGCTCCAGGTAACTGCCTGCACCCCCGCCATCTCATACTGTCGCACGTCGCGCTCCTCCCGCCCGACGCCGCCTCCAGCTACGACCCCACCGACTGCTCCAGGTAACTGCACCCCCGCCATCTCATACTGTCGCACGTCGCGCTCCTCCCGCCCGACGCCGCCTCCAGCTACGACCCCACCGACTGCTCCAGGTAACTGCACCCCCGCCATCTCATACTGTCGCACGTCGCGCTCCTCCCGCCCGACGCCGCCTCCAGCTACGACCCCACCGACTGCTCCAGGTAACTGCCTGCACCCCCGCCATCTCATACTGTCGCACGTCGCGCTCCTCCCGCCCGACGCCGCCTCCAGCTACGACCCCACCGACTGCTCCAGGTAACTGCACCCCCGCCATCTCATACTGTCGCACGTCGCGCTCCTCCCGCCCGACGCCGCCTCCAGCTACGACCCCACCGACTGCTCCAGGTAACTGCCTGCACCCCCGCCATCTCATACTGTCGCACGTCGCGCTCCTCCCGCCCGACGCCGCCTCCAGCTACGACCCCACCGACTGCTCCAGGTAACTGCCTGCACCCCCGCCATCTCATACTGTCGCACGTCGCGCTCCTCCCGCCCGACGCCGCCTCCAGCTACGACCCCACCGACTGCTCCAGGTAACTGCACCCCCGCCATCTCATACTGTCGCACGTCGCGCTCCTCCCGCCCGACGCCGCCTCCAGCTACGACCCCACCGACTGCTCCAGGTAACTGCTCACCCCCGCCATCTCATACTGTCGCACGTCGCGCTCCTCCCGCCCGACGCCGCCTCCAGCTACGACCCCACCGACTGCTCCAGGTAACTGCACCCCCGCCATCTCATACTGTCGCACGTCGCGCTCCTCCCGCCCGACGCCGCCTCCAGCTACGACCCCACCGACTGCTCCAGGTAACTGCACCCCCGCCATCTCATACTGTCGCACGTCGCGCTCCTCCCGCCCGACGCCGCCTCCAGCTACGACCCCACCGACTGCTCCAGGTAACTGCCACCCCCGCCATCTCATACTGTCGCACGTCGCGCTCCTCCCGCCCGACGCCGCCTCCAGCTACGACCCCACCGACTGCTCCAGGTAACTGCCTGCACCCCCGCCATCTCATACTGTCGCACGTCGCGCTCCTCCCGCCCGACGCCGCCTCCAGCTACGACCCCACCGACTGCTCCAGGTAACTGCCTGCACCCCCGCCATCTCATACTGTCGCACGTCGCGCTCCTCCCGCCCGACGCCGCCTCCAGCTACGACCCCACCGACTGCTCCAGGTAACTGCCTGCACCCCCGCCATCTCATACTGTCGCACGTCGCGCTCCTCCCGCCCGACGCCGCCTCCAGCTACGACCCCACCGACTGCTCCAGGTAACTGCCTGCACCCCCGCCATCTCATACTGTCGCACGTCGCGCTCCTCCCGCCCGACGCCGCCTCCAGCTACGACCCCACCGACTGCTCCAGGTAACTGCCTGCACCCCCGCCATCTCATACTGTCGCACGTCGCGCTCCTCCCGCCCGACGCCGCCTCCAGCTACGACCCCACCGACTGCTCCAGGTAACTGCCTGCACCCCCGCCATCTCATACTGTCGCACGTCGCGCTCCTCCCGCCCGACGCCGCCTCCAGCTACGACCCCACCGACTGCTCCAGGTAACTGCACCCCCGCCATCTCATACTGTCGCACGTCGCGCTCCTCCCGCCCGACGCCGCCTCCAGCTACGACCCCACCGACTGCTCCAGGTAACTGCACCCCCGCCATCTCATACTGTCGCACGTCGCGCTCCTCCCGCCCGACGCCGCCTCCAGCTACGACCCCACCGACTGCTCCAGGTAACTGCCTGCACCCCCGCCATCTCATACTGTCGCACGTCGCGCTCCTCCCGCCCGACGCCGCCTCCAGCTACGACCCCACCGACTGCTCCAGGTAACTGCCTGCACCCCCGCCATCTCATACTGTCGCACGTCGCGCTCCTCCCGCCCGACGCCGCCTCCAGCTACGACCCCACCGACTGCTCCAGGTAACTGCCTGCACCCCCGCCATCTCATACTGTCGCACGTCGCGCTCCTCCCGCCCGACGCCGCCTCCAGCTACGACCCCACCGACTGCTCCAGGTAACTGCCTGCACCCCCGCCATCTCATACTGTCGCACGTCGCGCTCCTCCCGCCCGACGCCGCCTCCAGCTACGACCCCACCGACTGCTCCAGGTAACTGCCTGCACCCCCGCCATCTCATACTGTCGCACGTCGCGCTCCTCCCGCCCGACGCCGCCTCCAGCTACGACCCCACCGACTGCTCCAGGTAACTGCCTGCACCCCCGCCATCTCATACTGTCGCACGTCGCGCTCCTCCCGCCCGACGCCGCCTCCAGCTACGACCCCACCGACTGCTCCAGGTAACTGCTACCCCCGCCATCTCATACTGTCGCACGTCGCGCTCCTCCCGCCCGACGCCGCCTCCAGCTACGACCCCACCGACTGCTCCAGGTAACTGCACCCCCGCCATCTCATACTGTCGCACGTCGCGCTCCTCCCGCCCGACGCCGCCTCCAGCTACGACCCCACCGACTGCTCCAGGTAACTGCCTGCACCCCCGCCATCTCATACTGTCGCACGTCGCGCTCCTCCCGCCCGACGCCGCCTCCAGCTACGACCCCACCGACTGCTCCAGGTAACTGCCTGCACCCCCGCCATCTCATACTGTCGCACGTCGCGCTCCTCCCGCCCGACGCCGCCTCCAGCTACGACCCCACCGACTGCTCCAGGTAACTGCCTGCACCCCCGCCATCTCATACTGTCGCACGTCGCGCTCCTCCCGCCCGACGCCGCCTCCAGCTACGACCCCACCGACTGCTCCAGGTAACTGCACCCCCGCCATCTCATACTGTCGCACGTCGCGCTCCTCCCGCCCGACGCCGCCTCCAGCTACGACCCCACCGACTGCTCCAGGTAACTGCCTGCACCCCCGCCATCTCATACTGTCGCACGTCGCGCTCCTCCCGCCCGACGCCGCCTCCAGCTACGACCCCACCGACTGCTCCAGGTAACTGCACCCCCGCCATCTCATACTGTCGCACGTCGCGCTCCTCCCGCCCGACGCCGCCTCCAGCTACGACCCCACCGACTGCTCCAGGTAACTGCCTGCACCCCCGCCATCTCATACTGTCGCACGTCGCGCTCCTCCCGCCCGACGCCGCCTCCAGCTACGACCCCACCGACTGCTCCAGGTAACTGCCTGCACCCCCGCCATCTCATACTGTCGCACGTCGCGCTCCTCCCGCCCGACGCCGCCTCCAGCTACGACCCCACCGACTGCTCCAGGTAACTGCCTGCACCCCCGCCATCTCATACTGTCGCACGTCGCGCTCCTCCCGCCCGACGCCGCCTCCAGCTACGACCCCACCGACTGCTCCAGGTAACTGCCTGCACCCCCGCCATCTCATACTGTCGCACGTCGCGCTCCTCCCGCCCGACGCCGCCTCCAGCTACGACCCCACCGACTGCTCCAGGTAACTGCCTGCACCCCCGCCATCTCATACTGTCGCACGTCGCGCTCCTCCCGCCCGACGCCGCCTCCAGCTACGACCCCACCGACTGCTCCAGGTAACTGCACCCCCGCCATCTCATACTGTCGCACGTCGCGCTCCTCCCGCCCGACGCCGCCTCCAGCTACGACCCCACCGACTGCTCCAGGTAACTGCCTGCACCCCCGCCATCTCATACTGTCGCACGTCGCGCTCCTCCCGCCCGACGCCGCCTCCAGCTACGACCCCACCGACTGCTCCAGGTAACTGCCTCACCCCCGCCATCTCATACTGTCGCACGTCGCGCTCCTCCCGCCCGACGCCGCCTCCAGCTACGACCCCACCGACTGCTCCAGGTAACTGCCTGCACCCCCGCCATCTCATACTGTCGCACGTCGCGCTCCTCCCGCCCGACGCCGCCTCCAGCTACGACCCCACCGACTGCTCCAGGTAACTGCCTGCACCCCCGCCATCTCATACTGTCGCACGTCGCGCTCCTCCCGCCCGACGCCGCCTCCAGCTACGACCCCACCGACTGCTCCAGGTAACTGCACCCCCGCCATCTCATACTGTCGCACGTCGCGCTCCTCCCGCCCGACGCCGCCTCCAGCTACGACCCCACCGACTGCTCCAGGTAACTGCACCCCCGCCATCTCATACTGTCGCACGTCGCGCTCCTCCCGCCCGACGCCGCCTCCAGCTACGACCCCACCGACTGCTCCAGGTAACTGCCTGCACCCCCGCCATCTCATACTGTCGCACGTCGCGCTCCTCCCGCCCGACGCCGCCTCCAGCTACGACCCCACCGACTGCTCCAGGTAACTGCACCCCCGCCATCTCATACTGTCGCACGTCGCGCTCCTCCCGCCCGACGCCGCCTCCAGCTACGACCCCACCGACTGCTCCAGGTAACTGCACCCCCGCCATCTCATACTGTCGCACGTCGCGCTCCTCCCGCCCGACGCCGCCTCCAGCTACGACCCCACCGACTGCTCCAGGTAACTGCCTGCACCCCCGCCATCTCATACTGTCGCACGTCGCGCTCCTCCCGCCCGACGCCGCCTCCAGCTACGACCCCACCGACTGCTCCAGGTAACTGCACCCCCGCCATCTCATACTGTCGCACGTCGCGCTCCTCCCGCCCGACGCCGCCTCCAGCTACGACCCCACCGACTGCTCCAGGTAACTGCCTGCACCCCCGCCATCTCATACTGTCGCACGTCGCGCTCCTCCCGCCCGACGCCGCCTCCAGCTACGACCCCACCGACTGCTCCAGGTAACTGCCTGCACCCCCGCCATCTCATACTGTCGCACGTCGCGCTCCTCCCGCCCGACGCCGCCTCCAGCTACGACCCCACCGACTGCTCCAGGTAACTGCACCCCCGCCATCTCATACTGTCGCACGTCGCGCTCCTCCCGCCCGACGCCGCCTCCAGCTACGACCCCACCGACTGCTCCAGGTAACTGCACCCCCGCCATCTCATACTGTCGCACGTCGCGCTCCTCCCGCCCGACGCCGCCTCCAGCTACGACCCCACCGACTGCTCCAGGTAACTGCACCCCCGCCATCTCATACTGTCGCACGTCGCGCTCCTCCCGCCCGACGCCGCCTCCAGCTACGACCCCACCGACTGCTCCAGGTAACTGCACCCCCGCCATCTCATACTGTCGCACGTCGCGCTCCTCCCGCCCGACGCCGCCTCCAGCTACGACCCCACCGACTGCTCCAGGTAACTGCCTGCACCCCCGCCATCTCATACTGTCGCACGTCGCGCTCCTCCCGCCCGACGCCGCCTTCAGCTACGACCCCACCGACTGCTCCAGGTAACTGCCTGCACCCCCGCCATCTCATCATTCAGTAATAATCATAAAGCACAATTTCAAACTATATTCACTCAAATAACTTTGGTGTCAGTTCATCTCAATGGGTTTTCCACGAATTATGATTTATTTACCTATATTGTCTTATAACATAACTATTTTCTTTCTTCCTCTCTATAATCAATCACTTGTCGTATCAGAAAAAACAGGTTCCTTGCGGAAATGTTGAACCTTAAATTATCAATTGTTAAAAATATATGTTTTAGATATAATATTATATACGTATTTGTTTCACTCCAGCTCTCACTCGGGCTCTAAAAGTGATAAGTGAGTATTCACACTGCATGAGTTACTATGTTTTGTAGCGGTATTGTCTTACTTTTTGTCATAGGATTGTTACTTGCACGAATATAGAAAGAATAAACCTAGATGACTTTAAGATATCAACGGATAAACTATTACTTGATCCTTAGACATTTCGATTTGCATTTTTTCCATTCCTCATGTTACTGTACTTGTATATGTATTGTTATCATAGAGGGAAGTATAGTTTGTATAATTATTTAATATTGGTAAATAGTAGATTGAATTTATGTAATTTATACATATAATGAAAATGAAGTGTCTGTATGTAATATCAAAATAAATAAAAAATTACTGATTGGGTATGAAAGTATACACGCTACTGATAACAAAAACAATTTTTGTCGGTCTGTCTGTCTGTCTATTTGTTCCGGTTGATCTCCGAAACGACTGGACCGATTTTGACGGGAATTTCACTGGCAGATAGCTGAAATTACAGCGGGTTACTTAGGCTACTCTAAATTAGACTAACTGTTAGCCGTGGCTTCATCCGCAATGCTATCTCCAAAACGGTTTGACCGATTTTCAGGGAACTTTCACTTGTAGATAGCGAACGTCATAACAAGCAATTTAGTCTATTTTAATTTAGACTAGATGTTAACCGTAACTTCGTCCACAGTGCTATCTCCAAAACGGTTAGACCGATCTGCACGAGACTTTCACTGGTAAATAGCTGACCTCATAAAAAGTAATTTAGGTTCTTAATTCGCCTTCGGCCGCAGTGGAATATCCGAAATGCTTGTACTGATTTTCACGGGACTTTCGCTGGCAGATAATTCAGTTTATAAGAAGTAACTTAGACTGATTTATTTTGTTACTCAAGACTTCGTCCGCAATATCATATTATCTCCTAATCGGTTGGACCGATTTTCACGGGACGTTTACGGTCAAATAACTATAACGGACAATTTTATTTTAAACTAGCGGGCTCGGAAAACGTTGTCCCGTCCCGATAATAAAAAGAAAACCTTGACAAATGATACCTAAACTTTCCCCATGAATCATTCTATCTACTGGTGAAAGCGGCATGAAAATCCGTTCTTTAGTTTTTGACTTTATCGCGAACAAATAAACAGACAGACCAGAGGACTTTGTTTTACACTATGTAGTGATGAACTATTACCTGTACATTCGTCCGTGTGAAATTGATCAAAAATATGTTATTTACTGTAAATAACTGATAATAAATAATGATAAATAACCATCTGAGATGTGTGCTTTACTGGACTCCAAGAATACATAATTGAAAGTCCTATATTTGTATGTAATTTGAATTATATCATCTTTTTGGTAAATTTGGCGGCCATTTTGTTTTATATACTCGGTTTGCGTCTACATAATTCGGTGATTATAGAAACTTATAACAATAACTTAATTATATCGACTATATGGGCATGTTATATCTATATAATAAAAAAATTAAGACATATTGTTCGATAATGTATAGCTTAAAATTCATTACTTTCTTATATAGTGTTAGTGAGCACTGAGGGTGGTATATAGTAGGTTAAAGTTCCAGATATGTTGCTGATGATAAATCCCATCCCATTCGATACACTGTTAGTATTCACATATCTAATGTACACGTTACAGTAGATGGCGTGCGTGTCGTACTTACAAATGTTTTTGAAAAAGCATTTCTGAAATGTACACACCTACTCACAATTTTACATTTCTTTAACACATTTTAAAAAAGCGCGTGCGGATCCGCGGCTGACAGTTAGTTTAATTATAAAATACATGAATAGAGCCACGGACGGTTGGTAGTATTGTATAAAACTAGAATAGAGTTATCGATATCGACATGTATTTTGCAGTTCAGACTCGTCGCAGTACTCGGACTGGGAAGCTGGTGCCGCGTTCGCGCCGCCAGCTCGCGCAAGGCGGAGGCCGCTACCCGCCAAGAGGTATTTACAACTCATTTATATATTCATCTTCAACTTGCCCATACATTCAATTGGAACTTGCGTTTACATACGGTTTGAACTTGCCTATACATTCATTTTAAACTTGCCTATACATTCATTTTGAACTTACTTATACATTCGTTTTGAACTTACCTATACATTCATTTTGAAGTTGCCTATACATTCATTTTGAACTTGCCTATACATTCATTTTCAACTAATACCTATACATTCATTTTGAACTTGCCTGTACATTTATTTTGAACTTGCCTATACATTTATTTTGAACTTGCCTATATATTTAGTTTGAACTCGCCTTTACATTCAGTTCGAACTTGCCTATAGACTTTGAACTCATTCGTAGTTTTGTATATACGTTATAAAAATTATTAACAAGAGGCATCTCTACTGTTACATGAACCCTACTAACCGGCTTATTGATTTCAAATACAGATACTCTGTAGTATAGTCGTGGTGATTGACTCTATAATAATGAGTTGCACACGCGCAGGTACAGCCCGAGCTCGGCCCTGAAGCGCTCGGAGCGAGCCGGACCCAGCACCGCGCCGGCTGACGGCGGCGATGGCGACGGCGACGGTGTCGCGAGTGGCGGTGGCGGTGGCGGCGGTGTCGCCAGTGGCGGTGGCGGCGAGGAGCTGCCGGAGCTGTACCGTCCCGGGGAGTGGCTGACGGCGGTGGCGCCGCGCAAGGCTCCGTACCACCCGCAGATGGGCGACGTCTGCCTCTACTTCAGACTGGTCTGTACTCTCACCCGTCTCGACATTTTCAATTCTAGCAACACAGAAACACACAATGTGATGAACTGTTTACGTAGGATTAGACATATCAACTACTTAAACAAAAATGTTAGTCCGGTGAAGCTGTTAAAACCTTGCTAGGTCAATAGTGTAGTCAGTTCGGAAAAAAAAATAAAAAAAATGTTTATGACTACAGATAAAGCTTTTGCAACAATCCATGAAATATCGATAAATTATAACGCGATTTGAATAATTTCTATAGAGTTTAGTATATTTAGTTGTTTTTTCAAGGAGACTTTTATGCCATCCATTTTTTTATATCTTATTTTTAAAGTCAGTGATATATGGGGCATTCTGTATTAAATCATGGTTTATCTTTCTAATTTTTAATTTTGTTTTAAAGGTCATGTAAATTTGGACCATTTTTAAGAAAGTATATTTTGAAAAAGTGATAAAAACACATCATAAAATTTGCGAAATCACATAGAAATATTTTGGTAAGCATCGGATGTGATGTGGAAGTCCCCATATGTATGGAGGAAGTGAGACGTATGTAATGCGTGCGTGTGTCGGTGCGCGTGCGCAGGGCCACCAGCGGTACTTCGAGGCGGTCGCGGAGAAGGACCTGTACAAGGTGAGCGCGCGCGACAAGCCCTGGGAGCGCACGCACATACAGGTGAGTGCCCGGCGCCGCCCGGGAACATATACTCCTCGAAACTTCTACGTATAAGTTTGCTTTTGGCGGGATCTCGATATGCCATGTAGTGTGTATTACTTAATATAATTCGGTTATTGTGTACAAGTGAAGTGGTCCCAAGACGTCCCCGTCTTGTAAGAACATTAAAGTGAGAGCAACACACTTGTAATATCACTACCTACATGACAATGGCAGTGATAATCTACTAGAAGATATGTTACCAAAAATAATGCAAAATAAAAATATGTATATACATAGCAAATAAATATATCGGCAAGTCTACGACGATGTATGCGAAAAGATTACGTCATTCGCTCAGAAAGTTCCTCGGTCACGTTGTCTGCACCTACGCTACAAAAAAAATATGTGCGTGTATCAGTGTACACACGTAAGGAGTGAAACTTCTTTATGACATCATTTTTCAAAAAACGATCTACTATATTTACAACTTTCCAGAAAAAAAAACGGAATCTGATCATTGTGAGCGCACCTTTAGAAATAAACATGGTGCGTAACGGAAAAATGTACAGAAATTAAGATGGCGCGTAACCGAAAAACGTTACATACGTTTTTACAAGCTCTAAAATTCCTCCCTACGTCGATAAAGAAGTTTCACTTCAATAATAAATAATGGTCATTGCCATTTTATTTAAGATAGCCACTGTCCGCAACTTCGTCCGCGTGGAATAGTTAGTTTGAGCTAACGCTATTACGCAGCGGAAGCTCTCAAGAAGGAAAAAAACACGATTTTGAAACATTCTTCATTGGTGCTCCGCTCCTATTGCTCTTAGCGTGATGATATATAGCCTATAACCTTCCTCGATAAATGAGCTATATAACACTGAAATAATTTTTCAAATCGAACCCGTAGTTCCTGAGATTACCCCCTACTACGTCACAAACTCAACGCCACAAAGTAACAAATTCACAAACTTTGCTTTATAATATTAGTATAGCTTATTAATAATTTTTATATTAAGTTTGTGAATGAAGTATACTAGGTGTTAGGTTAGTCTGGTTCAGAGGGTGAATCTATCAGTTATTTGTCCGATAGCTGACTGAGCTCACTACGGGTACGCGACCCCGGACTGCTCTAGCTGCTAGTGTCACACACCATTATTTTCCGTGACAGTAGTATCCTTCTCCTTTTTTTCCTTTTTTCTAAACCCTACCTTGTTGGGCTTATAGGACAAACAGCGTCCCAACCTGCCAGTCCTTTAAAATCGCTGTTATCCACAACCATCAGACACCAACATCTAGATTCTGAATAGAAGGAAAACTGAAAATAAACCCGGAATGGTGCCTCCGTTTAGGCATGAGCTAGGTACCTGCGACCAAACCAGCACCACATGTACTGACTTGTCTCTCCTGTGGGTCCTGCTGGGGAGGAGGAGAGGGTGGCACGGGTGCTGGGCAAGCTCGTGCTGCCATAAAGTAGTTTGTCCCAGGCGCAGTAGCATCTGCGAAGAGGTCACTTCGCCCACCTGCTTTGCAAGTGGAAAAAAAACACGGGGAGTGGCAGTTACCGGTTATAAGCTGGCACGCATAGGCGTAAGTGCTGGCGCCAGGGGCCACTCTTGACAGTAGGAGGATCCATCGTAGGTCCACTGATCAGTTACCGCCTGCTTAAGTCGGGCAGCCCCCGATCAATAAGGTACTGATCCGCCTCAGCATCAACTTGTTCCGTCTGGGTGAACGGAGCACAAGCCTTACAGCTGGACGTTGATGCTGTGACCTAAATCACCTGCTAAAAGTAAAATTAAAAACTTGGAAACCTACAAAAATGCAGTCTACATGCGCTTTGCGTCATGGAACGTCCGAACTATGAGGACGGGCTTCGCAAACATCTGTCGAAGCTCAAATTGCGCACAAGAACCGCGCAAAACTTGTAGTATAGATATTGTGCTCAATAGACTTAATATCGATATTGCAGCCTTGCAAGAAACCAGGATCGAGGACGAAGGGTCTATTCGTGAAGCTAACTACACTTTCTATTGGAAGGGAAAGAGTGCTGAAGAAACACGAGAACACGGCGTGGGTTTTGCAGTTCGTAATAATCTAATTGGTGCGGTCGAAATACCTAGGGGGGTGTCTGAGCGTATCATGGTCTTGCGCCTTAACACAAAAAACGGCTTCTCCACTTTAATCTCCGTTTACGCACCGACGCTTAATTCGACACCTGAGACCAAGGACCAATTCTACGACCAACTCGAAGAAACAGTGCGCGCAGTACCTTCAACTGACAGACTGCATATCTTGGGTGATTTTAATGCTCGTGTCGGTCAGGATGTAACAGCTTGGCCAGAATGTCTCGGTATACACGGCATAGGCAAACTAAACTCTAGTGGGCAAAGACTATTAGAGTTTTGTTCTAGACACCAGCTGTGTGTAACCAACACCTTCTTCAAAGGCAAATTGATGCAAAAAGTCACTTGGATGCATCCGCGATCTAAACAATGGCACCAATTAGATTTTTCTATTATTAGAAGGAGAGACTTGCGAGAAACACTCCATACCCGTACGTTTCACAGCGCTGACTGTGACAGTGACCACAGCCTTGTTGTCTCCAAAGTCCGACTCGTCCCAAAGAGAATCCATTCGTCCAATTCAATTCAACGGAAAAGAATTAATCTGTGCACGATCCGGAATGTGAAGGCAGTGGAATCATTTGAGGCCTTGGTTCGGGCGGAAGTTGTAACCTGGGACAACTCGGCATCGGTAGAAGTCGAGTGGGAAAAAATTAAATCTCTTTTGACCGACACTGCAGGCAAAGCTTTTGGATATCAAAAAGCAAACACTCAAGACTGGTTTCTCGACAATCAAGAGCACCTACTTCCCTTGATTAACACCAAACGCCAAGCCGCTTTAAATTTCCGCCTTAACCCTCTTAATAAGGAGCGTAAGGAACTCGTGCAGGCAAAAGCCGAGCTTCAGCGTAGCACTCGTTTTTTTGCAAACGCATATTGGTACGAGCTATGCCACAGCATTCAGTCGTGCGCTGATGCGGGGGATATTGGTGGAGTTTACGCAGGCATAAAAAAAGCTCTTGGACCTACTCCAAAGAAGACAGCACCTCTCAAGGAAGTTGATGGCTCCGTTATAAGAAACAGTAGTCGTCAGATGGCTAGATGGGTGGAGCATTACACTGGGATTTATTCGGAACGTGTAGACCTTCAGCCAGAAATAATGGTACTCACCGCGAACCTGCCGACCTGGTACGAGTTAGATGCCGCACCCACGGTAGAAGAGCTTCATCTAGCTGTGAAGCAGCTCAAATGCGGACGGAGTCCAGGTAAAGACAATATTACCACCGAAATTGTCAAACTTGAGTGCCTCCTTCCCACCCTTCACAACCACCTGGCCAAATGTTGGGATGAAGGCTATGTGCCACAGGATATGCGCGATGCTAACATCGTCACTCTCTACAAAGGCAAAGGCGACCGCGGTGACTGCAACTGTTACCGCGGAATATCCCTTCTTAGCATTGTCGGTAAAGCTTTCGCCAGGGCCGTTTTGGTCAAACTGCAAAGGCTTGCTGATCGCATATACCCTGAGGCACAGTGCGGTTTTTGGTCTCAACGGTCAACTGTCGATATGATATTCTCTCTTCGACAACTACAAGAAAAGTGTAGAGAGCAACAATCCCCCCTTATTGTCGCGTTTGTAGACCTGAACAAGGCATTTGACACCGTGAGCAGAGAAGGGCTGTACTCTATCCTTGCTAGAATTGGATGCCCACCGAAACTCCTAAAGATAGTGCGGTCATTCCACGAGGGCATGGAAGCCTCAATACTTCATAATGGTGACGCTTCAGCATCTTTTGAAGTGCGTCGCGGCGTTCGTCAAGGTTGTGTTTTGGCTCCTACCTTGTTTGGGATATTTTTTTCAGTACTCTTAATGGTTGCTTTCGGGGTAGAACAGCAAGGCATTCACCTACATACGCGTTCTGATGGTAGGCTATACAACATCTCGCTACTCAAGTCTAAGCGTTTTAGGGAGGATCTATTTGTACATAGTCTTCTTTTCGCTGACGACGCTGCCTTCGTTGCCCATGGTCAAAACCAGCTTCAGAGCCTGATGGACAAATTCGCTAAAGCGTGCGACCTATTCTCAATGTCCATCAATGTCAAGAAGACCGTTATTCTTGCGCAGGGGTGTTCAGAACAACCAATGGTTTTACTTAACGGCACGCCTTTAGAGGTAGTCAACAAGTTTTGCTACCTAGGCTCGCAAATATCGAGCAATTTGTCGCTTGACGTTGAGATCGATTCCCGCATCGGTAAAGCAGCCTCTATGTTCGGTAAACTTCGTACAAGGGCTTGGGATAATAGGCACCTTACTGTAAGTACAAAAATGCATATCTACCAATCATGTATCCTAAGTATGCTTTTGTACGGAGCGGAATCCTGGACAACATACGCAAAACAAGAACGCCGACTGAACACATACCACTTGCGATGTCTTCGAAACATACTGGGCATAACGTGGAAAGATCGCGTGACAAACGAGTCCGTCCTGAGTAAGGCACAGCTTCTTAGCATTACCGCTATTCTCAAAAAGAGACGACTGCGTTGGTTAGGGCACGTGCATCGAATGGAACGAACTCGTTTGCCAAGACAAATTCTGCTTGGAGAGGTTGCACATGCAAAGAGGTCTGTTGGCCGTCCTATGCTTCGTTTTAAGGATTGCACTAAACGTGACATGGCTACATTCAATATCCCAAGCAGCCAGTGGGAGGAGCTAGCCGTGGACCGGGCTAAATGGTGTCGCCTAATTCACGAAGGCCAATCAAAGCACGACAAGACCTGGTTTCGGCAATTGGAAGAAAAACGCATGAGGCGTCACGAGCAAGCCTCCTACCCCCGTCCACCTGGGGGTACAGATGTACATACTTGCCGAATTTGCGGCCGAGCGATTCGTTCCCGGATCGGTCTTGTCAGCCACTTACGAAAGTGCCGCCAGATTGCTACTTAAATCATCTGTTACAGATGAAAAGGCCTATGATGAGGTTAGTCGCTTGTTGTACTGAAAGAGATGATAGTTCATGATCACATTTAATGTATAAAATAATAATATCAAAAGTAATACTAATAAACAACAAAGAAAACTTGAGTTAAAGTTTTTTCTAAGACTTTCAAAAGTAAGTAAACAAACGTAATAAATCCAACAATGACCGGTGCCGAAAGTTGCAAGGAGCGACCCGGAGTGAACCTTCGATAATAAAACGGACAATAAACTGTTTGTTTTGTTCGTGCCGTTCACTTTCACTTCATCCGACGGTCATAGACGTGTAGAGGATTGCTTATATTTTTAGTATTGTTCTAGATAGTTAGATAAAGTAATAATTGATTTAGAAGGATAAGTATCGGTTTGACGTGGTATATCGTAGGAGTGCGAGCTGGTGAAGGTGGTGGGCATCCGGTACGAGATAAAGCCGCCGCGCGTGGCGTGCGTGCGGCTGTCGCGCGAGGGTGCGGGCGCGCGTTGCTTCACGGTGCGGTACCACGACATGCCCGACGTGATCGACTTCCTGGTGCTGCACCAGCAGTACGAGGCCGCCGTCGCGCGCCGCTGGGGGCCCGGGGACAGGTCCGCGACCATACATAACCATTACATGTGCACAATCTCATTTTCTATATTCATATCAAATATTGTAAACAGCCGTTGTAATACTCCCATTCAGTAATTGATTTTTACGTAATTCTTAATAATATTAAAATTGCCAGAGATATTGTTAAAAAGCACAAATTTTTTTTTTTTTTTTATGTCATAGGAGGGAAACGAACTGGTGGCTCAGCTGATGTTAAGTTATCACCACCGTCTGTAGACACTCGTAACACCATGGGGAGTCGTAAGTACGGTGCCAGCCTGTGTCTGGGAAAGGGAAGGGGAAGTGGAGGAGGCTATGCGGCATTCTCACTGACCTAACGAAACGTATTAATGCAAGCACTGTTAGTTCACGTGGGTGTTTCTGTGGGTCGTATGGTAGTACTTCGGGCGAGCCGACCCATTCGTGCTGAAACCAGTAATAGCGTGGCTTTATCACCTACAATATTTCAATAAAATATAATAATATGTAGAAATAAAAGTTACATAGAAGAGCATGGTGGCATATGTTTAGGTTTGTTCAGTTTCGGTTTTACCGCTCGCCTCTGTGTAGTGGTAGTAGCGTGCGTGTGTGGTGGCAGGTTCCGGTGTATGATCGACGACTCGTGGTGGACGGGCGTGGTGGTGGAGCGGTGCGCGGGTGCGGGGGAGGGTGCGGCCGAGCACTTCCTGTCGCTGCGCGTGCGGTGGGACAACGGGGAGGTGGAGCGGCTGTCGCCGTGGGACCTGGAGCCGCTGGACCCGGAGCGGCTGCCGGCGACGGCGGGCGGCGCGGTGCCGGTGCTGCCGCACGAGCTGGAGCGCGTGCTGTACCGGCCGGGGCGGGGGGACTGGGCGGGCGGGGGCGCGGGGGCGGGCGCCGCCTGCCGCGCGATCGCTCACCACATATCGCAGGTGATGTCGCTGGCGGTGGCGGAGCCGTTCGTGGCGCCGGTGGACCTGCAGGCGTACCCGCAGTACGCGCGCGTCGTGCCCTACCCGATAGACCTCGCCACCATCAAGGGACGATTCGATAATCTGGTAAACTAACGACATCATGTGTACACGCTCTTAAACAACAACATATGGAACATTCCACATCAAATCAAATAGTTGAAAAAATCCTTCATTTTGTGGTATACACTATCTCTCAAAATTGTCCACCTAGTCAATTTGACGTGCTTTTTTATTTTCTTTGTTTTTACGTGACCTGTAAGAAATTTTAAAGAATGAATGTACCCTTTGATTATTTACTTTAAACTTCTTTCAATTCCTTAACTTTTAAACTCGGTCCGGGTAATATAATTTCTCTAATTATTAATTTTGCTATTGATGAAAGAAGTTAAAGTTTTAATGTTCACGTAATATAATTGTCGGGCCCTCTATAATACTATGAATAGTATCTTCGTAGCACACGTAGCGTCCGCTACGCGCACTCGCTACGAGTCGGTAGGGAGCTACGGCTCGTAGCGCGCGTAGTGGTTACACGTAGCAGCAGAATCTCTGCGAATGCATCCATCTTCTTCCGTTTAGCATTTTCTAATATATTTCCATTTCATTTTTTTAACGTTGGTATTATAATACACACGGGTTTATTGAAATACTTGCCTGTGCCCTAAGATTTGCTTGTTTTTTTAAGCATGAATTATTTTCAAGTTAATATTTTATTGTAACCAGACTAACTATTGAGAACAGAATTGTAGTCAAGTTACAAGTCAGAATAGTGTACATATGTACCTTATAAATTCGTATATAATAACTAATAACTGGTCGTGGTTTACTCTGCATTTATGTATTTCATAAGTAATATGACGAAACATTTTGTATAACTTTAACGATTTACGCAGAGCACTTGTAGATAACTATGAAACACTAAAGATTTCTCCAACTCGCTTAAAGCTTTGCATTATAATTTTTATTAGTAGAAAGTTTTATCAGAATCTGTTGAATGGTTTCGTTGTGAAGAAGCAACAAACATTCATTTGTTTCCAAAAATGTTGTTGTTTGTCAATTGGTTATTTTTTATATATTTTGTTAAACAGTACATTTTTCCTTACTACCGACGTCGTCAAGAAGTTTATATATATAAGTTTCTATTTGTTATACTGTTCGCTCCTTATATATACAATTTCTAATATTTGTAGACTGTATATTACAGTTTCTATTAATAATAAAAAAATCTTGTTCTAAAGAACACTAAAGAAATGTGAATGTGATGGAATTAGAGTGGGTAGTGTGTGAGATAGTGAGGTAGGTAGTTGTGTGTCGGGTTGCAGTTCTACCGTCGCGCCGCGGCCGCGCAGTTCGACGTGCGGTACCTCGCCACCAACGCCGAGCTCTTCAACGAGCCGCGCTCTCCCATCGTCCGCCAGGCGCGCCTCCTCACCGACCTGCTGCTGCACGTCATCAGGTACCGCCACCCCCCGCACACCCCCACACCCCCCCACACCCCACCACGCCCCCACACCCACGTGACCACGCGTGTGCTCGTGTTGCAGCCACTGGCGCGAGGTGGACGTGGTGTCCAAGTACCACGAGCTGGCGGCCGCCTACCACTCCTCGGACGACGAGCCGCTCGCAGCCTCTACCACTAAGGTACTATTCAACACTCAATTTAATTTAAGATACTAGTCTCCCCATGTCTGTTTCTATTTCGAGATGTCACAAACAAAATCTCGGAAGTCTATGACAAGGGGAATTATGAGGAACACTAAAGTTATGTTCTAAAACCCTTTCATACTGATCAATTATAATAATCAGTCACTATAGTGCTTCAGCAGCTGCACTCGAGAGCCAGTTGTCCTCGGTTTATATTGAACGTAATTAATATCTTAGAACATGTTGTAATAGGGGAAGGCGCGGGGTCGCGGTGCGAGAGGGGCGCGCGGCGTCCGCGGCGAGTGTGCGGGAGCGGGCGGTGCGCGTGCTATGGCCTGGCGCGTGCACTGCGAGGGGGTGCTGCGCGAACTGGTCTCCTCGACGGACGCGCAGCCCTTCATGCAGCCCGTTTCCCTCGACCAGGCGCCAGGTACGCACACACACATACACCGAACTAACTTTTACTTTTAATAATAATTGCAGACATACCACAATATTTCTGTCGCAATTTGCACTTTCGGGCTTCACTTCAAAGAATGTGTGAGGCAGGCGTATAAATATAGCCGTGCTCACTCGGCGACCTGAGAACTTCTCATGACTGAACACGGAGAAGCGTATCAGTCTGTGTCTATTCTATGAGAATGTGAAAGTATGTGAACGATAGGGGATTGATAAAACACTTATTCATGTACCTAATCGCCCCTGGATGCGGGTGCCAATCCTCGAACGTCCACGAGCATCACTTGGTGTTAGTGGCCACCAGTTCGTTCACTCACGTAACGTTTATTTTGCGGCGAAAGACGCGGCGGTGGTTCTATATTACACTTAAAACCAAAGCGGGTTATAGACAAGGTATATAGCGGTGATTGTGCGTAATTAACACTATGGCGAAAAAGTGCACTTATGTCAAAAGACAAAGTTTTGAAACGTAACAGCTCAAAAAGGAATTACTGACGTATAGGTATCGTCAGTCAAAGACAGGGCTCCCCACCTAGTTCGTGTATACGCAGTAGTTAATCGTGATGTGTGTTGGTGGCTGTGACGTGTGCAGACTATCACCTGGTGGTGGAGCGCGGCATGGACCTTGGCACTGTCGGCTCCAAGCTCTCCGCCGGCGCCTACACCGCCCCGGAGCAGTTCGCGGCGGACGTGCGGCTCGTCTTCTCCAACAGCAGGCTCTACAACACCAACAAGCGCAGCCGGGTCAGTACACGCACGCACGCACACACACGCGCACACGCACGCACACTCTGACACCAGACACAATTCTAATTGATACGGAGTGTCATACCTTCAAGTATAATAATAACCTTCTACCACTCGCTACAATACAACTTACCTTTTGTAAAAACAACGAATTCAAGTAATAAAAGGCTATTTATTTAGTTATAATCATTCATTAATTTCAAAACTAACTCTGACAAGTTTATACTAGATGACTGTTTAGACACTCGAAGTATTCTAGGGTTTGACACTTCATGGTCACATTTAACATATCAAATAATAATATTAAAACAAATAACAATAATCAACCAAGAAACCCCTAAGTTAAAGTTTGTTCTAAGTTCAAACGTGTAAATTAAATAATAAACCTAAGTGCAATGACCGGTGCCAAAAGCTAAAAATAACTTTCGATAGTAAAATGGGCAATAAACCCTTTTGTTCTGTTCCTGATGTTCCCACGTTCCCTTTCAAATGAAAGTAAATTCACCCAACGGTCATTGACGCTGTGCTTTAACACAGACGCGTAGAGGATTGTGTATAATTTTTGTATTTTTCTAAATAGTTGGATCAAATATTACGCACCTACTTTTTTAATTAATTTAGGACGAGAATCGAGTGCAGAGTGTCCTTTCGAAATATTGCTACTGTTTAAACAGTCACCTGGTATATACAATCATACATGTAAATAAATAAGTCAAATATATTTCAAAATAAGCTAAATCATATTTTAAACGTGTTATATGAATGCTTAAAATTGGAATTAGCTCATTTTGTAATGTAACAACACATATATAATATCATATATGATAATCACATAATCTATTATGTATATACATACATACAGTTATGTCAGAGAAGTACGTCGTAAGTCGGACTTATATTATCTACTCAATTGCAATTACTACGACGCACGTGTGAAGAAATATTGTACAATGAATTGTAAAATTTTACATTTCACTCGAGTCTACAAGATTTACGTGTCAGCAGTGACGTATGAGTACGCCAGTGCGTGTACGCACGCGCTCGCATTCAACTATACTTAGTATTCTATTGTACATTAAAACAATATTTTTTATTACGAAACGTATATAAAACACCTTCAAACCTAATTATTTCATTTTGCTCATTCATTATTACAATGTGTTATTTTATTTCGATCATTTTGTTTTACGTTTTAACTACCTAATAATACCCATCTAATACTTCGTACAACCAGTGTTTTGGAACACAACTAAATTTATAACATCGGCTAAATAATATAATTCAATATAATAATAGAATGCATGTAACCTCTCCGACATCCTGTGAGTGTGTATGTACATAGAGTGCATCCGGGGCCCGGGACCCGCGCCGTGTCACGCGAGGGGGGGTCAGTGGGTCCCGGGCGCCGGACTCGCCGTTGAGTTTGCGCGTGCGGTTGTGTGAGCGTGTCAGTCTGTTTGTTTGTTTGTCCGCACCGCGCGACACAGGACTCGACCGAGGTAAGGACACGCATGCTCCCTCTTCGCATCTCCACTTGCCTCCCTCCCCCCGCTATGCACTTAACATCTAGTTGTTCAATTGAGTGTTATTCGCACAGAAAATTTATTATTTTGCACTCACTAATAAATAATATTTTTACATCACTATACTAACTGTGTGCAATCCATTTTTAACTATATAATAATTGTGTAGATCTTGCCTGTTTGCATGTCATACGTGCGTACGCACGCACGCGAGCACGTACACTCACGTCGCCTTCTATAACCTCATACGTGTTAAACTAAATGTTGTTTGTAAAGTGCATGAGTAGACAGTCGGTTCTCGTAGCTCTTTTATTGAATGTAGTCTTTGTCAAGAAATTCACATTTATGGTTCCATGTAGAAGGGATACTCTGTTGATTCCAAAAATCATGTTGGAATTGTGTTGCACTGCTGTTGTGCTATCGTTAGGTCGCACAGTCTATTCATTGTTTACGTTTAAAATAATCGTTGTCTATTATTGGGTCTGTATATTATACATATTCATATTCTATAGACAATCATGATTGTGGAAGACTTGAATTAAATACTACAATTATGTAACACTGTTCTTTTGTAAGTTTTTATAATGAATTAATGTTTATGCTTTTTTTGCGCCTTTGTATAATTTAATATCGCAATTTAACTGATTTATACATTTTTGTATTGTTTGAACAAGTCGTGCTGTTTTTAATGTGTATTAAGCTGAATTCTGTTCGTAACTTTGTTTTGCATAAAGTTCGTAAGATAAAGGAAGTCTGAATGCGAGTGCAGTGAATGCTTTCGTTGTTTACTTACAGATATACTCGATGACGGTGAGGCTGGCGGCGCTGTTCGAGGCGCTGTGGTCGCGCGTGCCGCCGCGCGCCCGCACCCGCACCCGCACCCGCACCCGCGCGCACGCACACGCACGCCGCGCACGCACCGCGCCGCGCACGCGCACGCACACCCGCAACACGACCAACCGCACACGCGCAGGTATCAATTTTTAATGCATCATCTCATTTGACATCATATCATCATATCATATCATATCACATTTCAAATGCATGAAATCGAAATATGAATGTCTGAAAGGGAAAAAAAAGTGATTAATGTACACAGAAATAAAATTCAAGTATTTTTTTAAAATTTCGAAACAACGGCTTTCTATTTAATCGATATATATAATTTTTATATTTAAGTTTATTTCGTTTTGTTAATTGGATTTTATGAAACGAAAAGATATAACTACAATTGTGTATAATATCGGTTTTATTCCGTTGGATCGCAGTGAGTATCGCGCATCTTTTAAAATTATTCCGTGTTGTGTATTATTAACATTTTTAATATATTGCGCAAAACGATTGTTTAGGAACTGCATAGTGTATTGATCCCATTGTTTCAATAATGAATGAGAGTAGAAACTGAAACGTAGAGTTTTAACGCGTGTGAAGTACACAGTAGTCGCGTGTCGTGCAGGAGCGTCGCCGCGCGCGCGTAACGGCAACGCGTCCGACACGTCCGACTCGGAGACGCTGGCGGCGGCGTCGCGGCGTGCTCGCGCCCGCGCCGGGGCCGAGGCGTCCGCGGCGGGTGGCGGGAGCGAGGTCACCGCCCGCGACGACTCGTGGGACAGCGACACGCCGCTACACGCGCACAAGAAGGGTCAGTGCTATTACACCATCATAATATGCATTCAACTATATAAAATACCTTATTACTATATAACCTATTTCGATTTAGTAAGTAATAAATACTATATTCAATATTACGCTCTTATACAACTTAATGTATACTAGCTTCACACAATTCGAAATAATAATTCCGTATACCAAACATATGCCAAACAACTCACGTTTACTATATTTCACTGAAAATCTTATGAATGAAGATAAATTCCATGTACTTATTCCATTTTATCAACGTCCCCAATTATTGTATATATTACATTACAAGATAATAATCTAAACTATAGCAAATAATAAGAAAAAATACGTTTTTATAATTATGTCAATTTTGATGTAATAACATTTTATGCGCAATTTACTCCATTCCATTTTCTCTCCACTAAATAACACAGAAACTCTATTCGTTTTCACTCTGCCCTATATTATTCTAGAAGAAAATATATAAATATCACAAAAAAAAAGCAATAGAACATATTTGGATATCCACTATCCCAATGTTAAGAATCTTATGTGTTCCGGCAAAGATATTAGAGCGTGAAAAGTATTAGAGTAGCGTTGCAGCGCGTAATATAAAATCGATGGTATTGTCGACAGGTAAAGGTGTGGGTAAGAAGAGCAAATCGAGCAGCAACAGCGCGGAGGCGGCCGCCGCCACCCTCTCTGCCGGCCCCAGCACGAGCAGAGCGCGCGGGCACGGTGAGCTCCTACACACTCCCGTACCGATACTCGACTTCATCTATTCATAGTACATGCCTTGCAGGTGGTACCGCCACGCTCAATTCACAGGAATACTCACACCCACGTCAACTAACAGTGCTTGCATTGTTGCGTATCGTTAGGTCAGTGAGAGCGCCGGAGGCCCACCTCCACTTCCCCTCCCCCTCCTCCACTCTCCCTTCCTCAAACACAGCCTGGCAACGCACTTGCGACTCCCTGGTGTTGCCAGTGGCCTATGGACGGTGGTGATCACTTAACATTAGGTGACTCACCTGTTCATTTGCCTCCTCACATATAAAACAAAAATGCCTCTGCGGAGTTAATTTTTTTTTAAGTACAACTTCTTTAGACCCGACTAGAAGGTAACTGGACGACAATGCAACGGAATTCTGTTACGGCAAAATGGCGTCACGTTTCTGTTCCACCCGGTTCTGTACCATCAAATATTTTTGATTTTGTCGATAAATAGTTTAGAAATAAAACAATCAAAAATTTATGAAAAAAAAACGTCATAAGGAATATTAAATTGAATAATAATAAAAATCATACAATACAATTAACTATGTATATACGGGCGCGCGACCGTGTCGTCATCTGGTTTCAATATAAATAAGTAACTAATTAAATCAACACTTCATTATCTGTAGTGCCATCTATCAGCTAATTCGGAATTTTAATAACACAGGAAATATTATTAGCAACTCTATGTTGTTAAATAAATAAAATATAGAAAAGTACGAACCGATTACTGTGATAGGTAACGAATTAAATTAAAATAGAAGTTTTGGTAATGTTTACGCCAAAAAAGTTTTACTTCAGTCACGTGTGACGGTAACAAGCACTCATTTTTTTTATATCATAGGAGGCAAACGAACTGGCGCGTCACCTGACGTTAAGTGATCACCGTCGTCCATAGGCACTAGCAACACCAGGGGAGTTATATATAACTTATATATATAAAACTATGTATGTTGTAAGAAAAGATAAAAGTTTTTATAAAAAAGGACGCTCTGTGGGTATATACCTGAATTGATCTTGAATTTTCTAGACGGGGAGTATATATCAATTTGAAATTAACACTCCATTTAAAATTACTAATAATACTTTGACAAAAACTTAGATATGCTGGATCTGCTAAAAGATCAGCATAAATTAAATACTAGAAACAGCAACAAATTGGTCATTCCATGTTTAAGGCTCACTAAGTCCAAAAACAGTTTTTTAGGTAATGGTGTTAGGTTTTATAACAAAGTCCCAAAACACATTACCGATTTGCCGGATAGTGAGTTCAAGAACCATGTCAAGCGGGTTTTAATTTTTAAAGGCTATCATAGGGTGGATCAATATGTGAACGATTGTGACTGTGACGTCTGGAAATGACACCTCTCTCTGTGCATCCACTAATAACGAATGTAACTATTTATGTTTTGAAAAAATATATAACATGAAGAGATAAACCAGATTGAGCTTGTTGCCGGGTCGTCTCGATGCGTGGGCTGTTTGTCGGAACCGGTGGTAGCTTTGACGTTCATAAGCGCCTTCTCGGGGCCTAAATGTAATAAAGTATATTTTGATTTCGATTTTGACAATAGTATAATGTACTCGTATTTTAACGAATCTGAAGACATCTCACCAGAGCAAGAGAGATGGTCAAAAATCATCAATAGCTCGTCACGTAATGAATGGACGCTCCTTTAAATAATGCCAGATTGTTCTGTATATTTAGAGAGTTGTTATATGTGTCGTGTGTCGCAGAGTCGTACGGCGGTGCGGAGCGAGGCGGGAGCGAGTCGAGCGCGTACACCAACATCGAGGTGGTGGAGGAGGAACTCCTCGAGGATGACGTGGAACTCACATACGACACCGGAGACCACAGGGTGAGACTCACTTACACCCTTACAATACTACTTAGGTACACACCAATGCAATACAATGCATAAAGACATATACATAAAGTTGAGTTCTAAAATGAAGTGTAGTTTTAGATTTAAAAAAAGTGTTGTGTAAGTTAGTTCACACGCGGTAGAAGTGAAACTTAGTATTCTGATTAATTTCTAAGAGAATCAGATAAATACACTATGGACTTATACTCCTATTGTATTACACATGTATTACAGTTAAGTTTATCTAATGTTGTTCCCACAGGAAGATACCCAGACACTAGGTCAGCACATTTACAATAAGTATGATAACAATGTTAATGATGCAACACGGAGCATAACGTTTAAAAAGTGCGCGATACTCACTAGGAGTCAACAGAAAATACTGTGCTATAGATTTCAACGTTTCTCCCTCTCTCACTCTCTTTGGATATATTTCGAGTACATTAAAAATATACTATCCCATTCTCTGGCAGCCTAAAACTCATTTATAGCTATATTTTTCTCTCTCTCTCTTTGGATATATTTCGAGTACATTAAAAATATACTATCCCATTCTCTGGCAGCGTAAAACTCATTTATAGCTATATTTTTCTCTCTCTCTCTCTTTGGATATATTTCGAGTACATTAAAAATATACTATCCCATTCTCTGGCAGCGTAAAACTCATTTATAGCTATATTTTTCTCTCTCTCTCTCTTTGGATATATTTCGAGTACATTAAATATATACTATCCCATTCTCTGGCAGCGTAAAACTCATTTATAGCTATATTTTTCTCGTTACACACTCGACAAAGCGCCCTCTATCGGTGCCAGAAATGGTTAGTATAGAAAAGAATACGTGTGTGGGTGTTACAGTCGCAGCGCGTGAGGAAGCGTGCACGCAGCTCCTGCAGCAGCTCCCCGACCACCACACACAAGCGGAAACACTCCGTCAAGCGGTACGTACAGACACACATACAACTCCCTCGGGTATTACGACGTTCATATACATAATGGGGATCGGGGGGTCCGGGAGGTGATTACGTCAGCAATATTTATTTATTTAACGAGAACATATTATTTTTAATACAGTGTGTTATAAAGAATTGAAAGGGGCCGAGCATTTTTCTTTTCGTTATAAAAAGTCGTGCTCGTCGGCTTGTTGGTGATGGAGCGCTGTGGGAGGCAAGGATGCTCAGTTCAGAGCATCGACGAAAAGTGGCTCGTCTCTCAGTGTTTTATAGGTTACACTTTGGAGAGTCTACATAATATAATTCCACCGTCCTCATTCCATCAGAGGACGACCAGACGCCGTGAGGGTTTCCGAGAACCCTCACGTGGTTCACATTCTGGTAGTTCGTACGAAACAATTTGTTTCCACATTCATTGTACATACGACTAAGAAGTGGAATTCACTCCCGCCATCTTATAACTTGGGAGTCTTGAAGAGTAGAGTGAACATGCATCTAGCGGGTAAGCGCGATACATCGTCGGCCTTATACTCACTTACCATCAGACGAGATTGTGCCCAAGTGTGTACCTGTTGAACATAAAAAAATAAAGAGTTTTCAGTATACGGAGCGATGAGAACAAATGAATGGTTTTGTGATAAACCATCCCAATTGAAATAATTTCTACGTGATAGAAAGTTTTTCGTTATAAAGAGATGTTTACACAGTAGTTTGTAAGTGTGTACGTAAGCATGGGGGAGGGGGTAAGAAAATTGATTATATTAGCTGAGCAGGGCGGAAGGGGGTAGTTAAAGATTACCAAAGTTCTGTTTACGTTTTATTTGTATTGGCCCATACTTATGCTCGCTACTGTACTCGTATCTATCATACACCTTTATCGTCATATCGTAATTTTATTATTAACATAATTTCTTATAATACATAGTTTTCGAAATAAAACATGCTAACTATATAAATACATTCTTAGTTTCCATGTTGTAAAAATATAATTGCACGTGTAGGTTTCATTATATAAAAATCATTGATATATAAAAATCTAAGACACACAGTCTCGAATAAAAGTAGCGCTCAAAAAGCGTTCTTCAAAACTTACCGATATACTGATGATTTTGTAAATTCAACCTTACCTGAATGAGTTAATCTTTGCGTAATCAAAATTGCGTAATCTAAAATTATGCACTCATTTATGTGTGTCGGCTGTGAGACGATAAGTGTTCATGTTGAGTTTTGATAGATGAATGGTGCAGGTTATTTTGCACTCGTCACTATGGTAAGAATGAAAGTAGAGTTAGTAGTACGTTACGATGGTGCGTGTGCATGGTGGTGCCGCAGCGTGAGGGAGCGGTTCAGCGCCGCCAGCAGCTCGTCGTCGGGCTCGGGCTCCGCGCGCCGCTACGAGTCCGACAGGTCGTACCGGCCGCGGCGCTACTCCACCGACGACGACGCGCCGCTGCACCTCTACAGGTCTGTGTTCACACTCTGTACTTACACTGAGACTATTACACACATCTTGCCTTTTTATGTGACATACTGTGGAAGTTCGCCTTCAAAACATCTAAATTCATTTATAATTTTATAAAAAATGGTTTTTGGCAATAAATAGCAAAAATATTGGAATATTTTATAAATACATTCACTTGTATACCGGCATATTGCGGACTGGATATAATAATCAATACTACGGAATGCATACATTGTCATATTGAACAAGGATCATTACTGCCATAAGCATGTACTGCTAAGAAGTAATAGTGGAAAGGAAGTTTATTCCGTATATCTTTATGTAAATAAATCAAACTTTGTATGTATGTCCTCTATGCACACCGAAACCACTGATCAGATTGTGACAATAATTTTGTAGGGTATCAAAAAGTCTATATATAACAATGTTTCTTTTATATATATTAATGAAATTGTTTGCCTTAAACAAAGAAAGGGTTTTCGTTCTTATTGGAACTCTTACACTATATTTCCATATTATTTTGACATATTTTACATACTGCAATATAATTAGCTATTTAACCCGTCAGCTTCCGAATTAACCACATTAGGTCAAAATGACTTACGTTAAGCTGAACTGGCCGAAAGTCAGGCGAGTCCCTCACCCAAATTAAATGGTATCTAATAGAGAAAGATAAGTATGCGAAAGAATTTAGAACAAAAGTTGTTAATAAAATGATAGAAACGGAAAATATGGAAGCGAAAACTGTTAATGAATGCTGGAATGAAATGGCAACATGTATAAGGAACTTAGCCAGGGGTGTTTTTGGTGAAACGAAAGGAAGAGGAACGATAGATAAGGATACTTGGTGGTGGAACGAAGAAGTACAAAAGGCTTTGAAAGAAAAGAAAACGGCTTTCAATGGAAATATATTGAAGATTAAAATAGTACGATTAAAGAAAATAAGAGAATAACGTATGCACAATTTAGAAGAAATGCAAAAAGAGCAGTTGCTATTGCTAGAGCTAAAGTACAAGATGATTTGTAGCAATCACTAGAGAGCTCACAAACACAAAAATATTTGTAACTGTTAGCAAAAGCAAGAGAAAACAATACATGAGATACTACACACGTTAAATGTATAAAAGACGATGGAGGAAAGGTTTTGATGAATGATGAGGACATAAAGAGTCGTTGGAAGAAATATTTTGAAAGACTGATGAATGAAGAAAATGACGGAACCGGAGAGTTAGAGACCTTACCTTCAAATTTAGGCATTGTACCAGAAATAACTGGATGGAGGATGAGGTAAGAAAAGCTGTGAATGGTATGAAAAACGGAAAATCCGTTGGGTCAGAGACCTATTGAAGTATGGAAGTTTTTAAAAGTAGATGAATGGATGTGGCTGCCTTTATTTTTTAATAAGATGTTACTAGTGGAAGCGATCCCAAATGAATGGTGCAATAACGTAATAGTGCCTATCTTTAAGAATAAGGGTGATGTGCCGGACTGTAACAACTATCGAGGAATAAAGCTCATGTGCGAACTCGTGGGAACGCCGCGCGGTCAAACAAAGGGAAGCGGGGTGCCGGTCGAGGTGCGGGAAGCGGCCCAGAGCACGCGACAGGGCTTGAATCATTTATTACACCAGTTCTTTTTGCATAAATCACCTGATGTTGAGTGTATATCAGTTTTGCTTTTCTCTAGGTGATTAGGTCAAATATTAAGCAGCTATTTTTTAAATTGATTTAGGTCAAGAAACGAATAATGATTGTCCTGTAAACATATTGCCGGCTTCTAACTTAACAGCCAGTATAGTTAGAGACTCATAACGTGTGTGTGTATGTGCGTGCAGGCAGCGGCACGGGCACGAGGGGGAGGGGGAGGGGGGAGCGCACGCGAGCACGTCTTCGGGCGCGCGCACCTCGCTACACGCGCGCGCGCATCCACGGGTCTGTATATTACATTTAAACCGAGAGAATACCGTTACAAAATAAATATACTACCTAGTCTTGCCAGAAATACTGAAACAAAGAAAACAAAAAAAAATCTGTTGTAAATAACATTTATTACTTTTACAGTGTGTTAGTTTAATACATAAATATAATATAATTCAAAATATAAAAAGCAAATTCGAAGTGGTCTCCATTGGCTGCAATACAGTCCTTTAAACGTTGAGGCCAGTTATAGAAGCACGCACTCTTTCCATGGGGAAAGTTTTCACTGCCAATAGTACGGATTGTTTTAGGGACTCTAAATTATCATGGCATTTAGAGCAAGCCGTACTCTCTAAAACTGACCATAAATCATAATCCAGCGGATTAAGATCGAGACTAGACGACGGCCAGTCTTCAGCTCTGATAAAGTCCGAAACCTTCGTTTCCAACCAAGACTGCGTAGACCGAGCTTTATGACCCGGCGCCGAGTCTCGCTGGAAGGACCATTATTGGTTATTGAGCATGGTGCTGTTAAGAGGCTTCACTACCTTTCTCACAAAAGTATGGCTCAGTCACTCCTTCATAGCTAATACCCCACCGAACCGTCACTGAAATCGGATAGTGCCCACGTTGCACTCTGTCGACTAATTGGGAAGTTTCCTTAGAGCTTTGAGCATAAATATGGTCATTTTGTTTGTTAAAATGTTGCTCAATTGTAAAAAAATTCTCATCTGTAAACAAACATTTTCTGGGACCTCCTTTTGCGTACCGCTTCAGTAGTTGTTTCGATTTGACCACCCTATTCTTTTTTAAATTATCAGATAAGAAGTGACCAGTTCGTCTTATATAGGCTTCAAATCATCTTTTAAAATACGCGACATGGTTCTAGGTGTTATCTTCATCTCCCGAGATAAAATCTTTTGCTTTCAGACAGGATTTCTTCGAATTCTTTCCCTTACTGCTTGGACCACCTTTTTCGTACGAACACTACGTGGACGGCCAGATCTTTTCCTGTCACAAATAGAGGAGGTCTCATTGTATCTATTAATAGCCCGGTACACAAACATTTTACTAATACCAAGCGTATGGAGAGTTTTAAATATTGCATTTGGCTCCATACCTACTTTGTGTAATGCAATCACAGCGATTCGGTTCTCTTTATCTCCCCACTCCATTTTGATATCGCAAAATATTGTACAATGTATTGGCGCCAAAATGAGAAAACTCAATGAATAATCATATAAAAATAATAGATTTCAAATGTAATATTTTGTTTACTTTTAATTGTAACAGTATTTATAGCCAGACTAAGTATATACATTAGATTGTTAATAACAAAATAAGAGCATAATGTAATTAATTGCTGTCGCAAATTGAAAAATCACTAGTTTATTTCAATAAGACATATTAGATAAGTTTTTGAAATTATTTAAGATGATATAGAAAGAATATTTTGATTCCGCTTCAAAAGAGAAATAGATATGATATCATACAATTTAGTGTCGGCCTCGACTTGTGTTCTAGTCCATAGAAGACAGTACAAATAGAACTTTTTACATATATAATGAAAATCACACAGTTATAATTTTGCAACGGGAATAGTAAAATCAATTATATATATAATTCCTTGGTGCAGTAAAGTGTTATGGAAATGATATTCAGAAAACTAATAGCAGTGATAATAATAAAGTAAGAATGGTGTCTAGTACATATGAAGTTCATATCTAATTACTTTATCATTTATTTTAGTTTTATGAATTTTAGTTGTAAATAGGGACATAGGTAGTAAAGGAACAGGACATTTGTATCACCCATAAATATAATAAAGAGAAAAAATAATAAGCGACTTGTGAAAATGAGATAAATTAAACAATAATTTAATGAATATAGGCTTTAAAATGTCAATACGTATATTTAGAACGAGTAGGTACGACTGGTACCTATTTATATAAGCACGGTCTTATAACTGAGAGGGTGTGGAGAGGAAGCGAGCGTCTGATTCCTCGGAGTTAGGTGCGTACATGTACGCACCGCTACGTACGCGCATGCACTTCACCGCCACCAAACAGCAAATGCTTACTGCATTATTGCACATTGTACTCCATTTGACAATAACTGTAAGCTACATCGCTTTCTCAGCAACAATATGTTGTCATCGGGCTTATTTGTCATCTTAATACCTGGTTGCGCCGCTTTATGTATGTTTGAAAATTCCCGCATTATGGTTTAAATCGCGTCCCTTTGAATTTTGACCAATTAATTGCGATCAGGTCACGCCACCTTTCTAGCCTTGCCCAATCACGCTTCCCTTTAACTATGGCACATGCTAGTTCGGTATCGCGACGCTCGCGCCGCCAACAGTTTTCGATTGAGGCCGCCAGTGTTCGACTGTTGCCGCCATTGTGTCAGTTCGACTGCTATCGTCGTGTAGTTTACGCGGCTCGCACAGTGTTGTTTTGTCCGGGCCGAGCCGCGCTGCATGCTAACATTTTGAGTTATCGCATGGTCGAGTGAGAAATAAACGCATCGCCACATACGTGCCGACATATATTATAAACAATAAGTGTTGTGAGGGAGGAAACCCAGTGGAAAGAAACGAGAAACACCTAGCCGGCTAGCCACGTGGAGACTGCATCGCCGCGAGGTATGTGCCAAGTTTCCTTCCTACCCTGGTCTCCCTAGTCGTAACTGATCGCAATAGTTGAATATCAAATATAGCACCCCCGCAAATACAGTTCACTTAAATTTAGCATAGATACCCCCGCACACCGCACCCCACGGTGACGTCGGTAACGCATCGGCGTCACCAATACCTATACATAAAATAAAAACGGATTTATTTCTCTATGTATTAAAAAGTAACACCACAGTGTCTAATTATAATAAAAAAAATGTTGACCACTAACAGTTGTATAATCTACCGATAGTTGTAATTATATACACTAAGTCTGAGTCATTATGTCAGGATTATTGGTGGTAGTGATCCAGTTGGTATATACACCCAATCACCTGACTTCGATAACTAGATATACGTTACAGGATCTTGGGTCGTGACGTTTCTAAGCGTACTATTATTGCATGTGTTATGTGTGATGTATGGGGGTTGCGATACAGTTAGAGAATTGTCGTATCATATCATCCAGATTTTTTTTTCTATTAACGTGCAGAAGAATCCTACATTGGACTATCCGGCCGGGGGGGACTATCAGACTAGGACGCAGAGGTGACGGCGTCATTTGGTAACTCCTACCGAGTAAAAAACTCCACGATGAACTGTGCGCCGCACTATGGGAGCGTCACGGGGCAGCGAGAGAAGCCTAGCATATGTTAGTATAAGTTTAGAAGAGTTGTGTAGAAGTAAATGTGGTGGTTGCAGAGTGGAGGCGGGGGCGGGGGCGTGTCGCTGCGCGCGCGTCACACGCCGCGCCGGTACAACGAGGACAGCGAGGAGGACTCTGCGGCCGCCATCACGAAGCGGCTGCAGCACCACGGCACCCACCACCACGCGCACCACCGCCGCCGCGCGCACGCCGCACAGGTACTGCAACCCCCACACACCGCACACGCACAGTGCCTCGCCACACTACACTACACTACACCACACCACAGCGAGGAGGACTCGGCGGCCGCCATCACGAAGCGGCTGCAGCACCACGGCACCCACCACCACGCGCACCACCGCCGCCGCGCGCACGCCGCACAGGTACTGCAACCCCCACACACCGCACACGCACAGTGCCTCGCCACACTACACTACACTACACCACACCACAGCGAGGAGGACTCGGCGGCTGCAGCACCACGGCACCCACCACCACGCGCACCACCGCCGCCGCGCGCACGCCGCACAGGTACTGCAACCCCCACACACCGCACACGCACAGTGCCTCGCCACACTACACTACACTACACCACACCACAGCGAGGAGGACTCGGCGGCTGCAGCACCACGGCACCCACCACCACGCGCACCACCGCCGCCGCGCGCACGCCGCACAGGTACTGCAACCCCCACACACCGCACACGCACAGTGCCTCGCCACACTACACTACACTACACCACACCACAGCGAGGAGGACTCGGCGGCCGCCATCACGAAGCGGCTGCAGCACCACGGCACCCACCACCACGCGCACCACCGCCGCCGCGCGCACGCCGCACAGGTACTGCAACCCCCACACACCGCACACGCACAGTGCCTCGCCACACTACACTACACTACACCACACCACAGCGAGGAGGACTCGGCGGCCGCCATCACGAAGCGGCAGCAGCACCACGGCACCCACCACCACGCGCACCACCGCCGCCGCGCGCACGCCGCACAGGTACTGCAACCCCCACACACCGCACACGCACAGTGCCTCGCCACACTACACTACACTACACCACACCACAGCGAGGAGGACTCGGCGGCTGCAGCACCACGGCACCCACCACCACGCGCACCACCGCCGCCGCGCGCACGCCGCACAGGTACTGCAACCCCCACACACCGCACACGCACAGTGCCTCGCCACACTACACTACACTACACCACACCACAGCGAGGAGGACTCGGCGGCTGCAGCACCACGGCACCCACCACCACGCGCACCACCGCCGCCGCGCGCACGCCGCACAGGTACTGCAACCCCCACACACCGCACACGCACAGTGCCTCGCCACACTACACTACACTACACCACACCACAGCGAGGAGGACTCGGCGGCCGCCATCACGAAGCGGCTGCAGCACCACGGCACCCACCACCACGCGCACCACCGCCGCCGCGCGCACGCCGCACAGGTACTGCAACCCCCACACACCGCACACGCACAGTGCCTCGCCACACTACACTACACTACACCACACCACAGCGAGGAGGACTCGGCGGCCGCCATCACGAAGCGGCTGCAGCACCACGGCACCCACCACCACGCGCACCACCGCCGCCGCGCGCACGCCGCACAGGTACTGCAACCCCCACACACCGCACACGCACAGTGCCTCGCCACACTACACTACACTACACCACACCACAGCGAGGAGGACTCGGCGGCCGCCATCACGAAGCGGCTGCAGCACCACGGCACCCACCACCACGCGCACCACCGCCGCCGCGCGCACGCCGCACAGGTACTGCAACCCCCACACACCGCACACGCACAGTGCCTCGCCACACTACACTACACTACACCACACCACAGCGAGGAGGACTCGGCGGCTGCAGCACCACGGCACCCACCACCACGCGCACCACCGCCGCCGCGCGCACGCCGCACAGGTACTGCAACCCCCACACACCGCACACGCACAGTGCCTCGCCACACTACACTACACTACACCACACCACAGCGAGGAGGACTCGGCGGCTGCAGCACCACGGCACCCACCACCACGCGCACCACCGCCGCCGCGCGCACGCCGCACAGGTACTGCAACCCCCACACACCGCACACGCACAGTGCCTCGCCACACTACACTACACTACACCACACCACAGCGAGGAGGACTCGGCGGCCGCCATCACGAAGCGGCTGCAGCACCACGGCACCCACCACCACGCGCACCACCGCCGCCGCGCGCACGCCGCACAGGTACTGCAACCCCCACACACCGCACACGCACAGTGCCTCGCCACACTACACTACACTACACTACACTACACCACACCACAGCGAGGAGGACTCGGCGGCCGCCATCACGAAGCGGCTGCAGCACCACGGCACCCACCACCACGCGCACCACCGCCGCCGCGCGCACGCCGCACAGGTACTGCAACCCCCACACACCGCACACGCACAGTGCCTCGCCACACTACACTACACTACACCACACCACAGCGAGGAGGACTCGGCGGCCGCCATCACGAAGCGGCTGCAGCACCACGGCACCCACCACCACGCGCACCACCGCCGCCGCGCGCACGCCGCACAGGTACTGCAACCCCCACACACCGCACACGCACAGTGCCTCGCCACACTACACTACACTACACCACACCACAGCGAGGAGGACTCGGCGGCTGCAGCACCACGGCACCCACCACCACGCGCACCACCGCCGCCGCGCGCACGCCGCACAGGTACTGCAACCCCCACACACCGCACACGCACAGTGCCTCGCCACACTACACTACACTACACCACACCACAGCGAGGAGGACTCGGCGGCTGCAGCACCACAGCACCCACCACCACGCGCCCCCGCCCCCCGCCCCCACAGGACTCACCCCCCCCCGCCACGCACAGTCCTCGCCCCACACACACCCCCACCCCCGGCGGCTGCAGCACCACGGCACCCACCACCACGCGCACCACCGCCGCCGCGCGCACGCCGCACAGGTACTGCAACCCCCACACACCGCACACGCACAGTGCCTCGCCACACTACACTACACTACACCACACCACAGCGAGGAGGACTCGGCGGCCGCCATCACGAAGCGGCTGCAGCACCACGGCACCCACCACCACGCGCACCACCGCCGCCGCGCGCACGCCGCACAGGTACTGCAACCCCCACACACCGCACACGCACAGTGCCTCGCCACACTACACTACACTACACCACACCACAGCGAGGAGGACTCGGCGGCTGCAGCACCACGGCACCCACCACCACGCGCACCACCGCCGCCGCGCGCACGCCGCACAGGTACTGCAACCCCCACACACCGCACACGCACAGTGCCTCGCCACACTACACTACACTACACCACACCACAGCGAGGAGGACTCGGCGGCTGCAGCACCACGGCACCCACCACCACGCGCACCACCGCCGCCGCGCGCACGCCGCACAGGTACTGCAACCCCCACACACCGCACACGCACAGTGCCTCGCCACACTACACTACACTACACCACACCACAGCGAGGAGGACTCGGCGGCTGCAGCACCACGGCACCCACCACCACGCGCACCACCGCCGCCGCGCGCACGCCGCACAGGTACTGCAACCCCCACACACCGCACACGCACAGTGCCTCGCCACACTACACTACACTACACCACACCACAGCGAGGAGGACTCGGCGGCTGCAGCACCACGGCACCCACCACCACGCGCACCACCGCCGCCGCGCGCACGCCGCACAGGTACTGCAACCCCCACACACCGCACACGCACAGTGCCTCGCCACACTACACTACACTACACCACACCACAGCGAGGAGGACTCGGCGGCTGCAGCACCACGGCACCCACCACCACGCGCACCACCGCCGCCGCGCGCACGCCGCACAGGTACTGCAACCCCCACACACCGCACACGCACAGTGCCTCGCCACACTACACTACACTACACCACACCACAGCGAGGAGGACTCGGCGGCCCCATCACAAGCGCTGCAGCACCACGGCACCCACCACCACGCGCACCACCGCCGCCGCGCGCACGCCGCACAGGTACTGCAACCCCCACACACCGCACACGCACAGTGCCTCGCCACACTACACTACACTACACCACACCACAGCGAGGAGGACTCGGCGGCTGCAGCACCACGGCACCCACCACCACGCGCACCACCGCCGCCGCGCGCACGCCGCACAGGTACTGCAACCCCCACACACCGCACACGCACAGTGCCTCGCCACACTACACTACACTACACCACACCACAGCGAGGAGGACTCGGCGGCTGCAGCACCACGGCACCCACCACCACGCGCACCACCGCCGCCGCGCGCACGCCGCACAGGTACTGCAACCCCCACACACCGCACACGCACAGTGCCTCGCCACACTACACTACACTACACCACACCACAGCGAGGAGGACTCGGCGGCTGCAGCACCACGGCACCCACCACCACGCGCACCACCGCCGCCGCGCGCACGCCGCACAGGTACTGCAACCCCCACACACCGCACACGCACAGTGCCTCGCCACACTACACTACACTACACCACACCACAGCGAGGAGGACTCGGCGGCTGCAGCACCACGGCACCCACCACCACGCGCACCACCGCCGCCGCGCGCACGCCGCACAGGTACTGCAACCCCCACACACCGCACACGCACAGTGCCTCGCCACACTACACTACACTACACCACACCACAGCGAGGAGGACTCGGCGGCTGCAGCACCACGGCACCCACCACCACGCGCACCACCGCCGCCGCGCGCACGCCGCACAGGTACTGCAACCCCCACACACCGCACACGCACAGTGCCTCGCCACACTACACTACACTACACCACACCACAGCGAGGAGGACTCGGCGGCTGCAGCACCACGGCACCCACCACCACGCGCACCACCGCCGCCGCGCGCACGCCGCACAGGTACTGCAACCCCCACACACCGCACACGCACAGTGCCTCGCCACACTACACTACACTACACCACACCACAGCGAGGAGGACTCGGCGGCTGCAGCACCACGGCACCCACCACCACGCGCACCACCGCCGCCGCGCGCACGCCGCACAGGTACTGCAACCCCCACACACCGCACACGCACAGTGCCTCGCCACACTACACTACACTACACCACACCACAGCGAGGAGGACTCGGCGGCTGCAGCACCACGGCACCCACCACCACGCGCACCACCGCCGCCGCGCGCACGCCGCACAGGTACTGCAACCCCCACACACCGCACACGCACAGTGCCTCGCCACACTACACTACACTACACCACACCACAGCGAGGAGGACTCGGCGGCTGCAGCACCACGGCACCCACCACCACGCGCACCACCGCCGCCGCGCGCACGCCGCACAGGTACTGCAACCCCCACACACCGCACACGCACAGTGCCTCGCCACACTACACTACACTACACCACACCACAGCGAGGAGGACTCGGCGGCTGCAGCACCACGGCACCCACCACCACGCGCACCACCGCCGCCGCGCGCACGCCGCACAGGTACTGCAACCCCCACACACCGCACACGCACAGTGCCTCGCCACACTACACTACACTACACCACACCACAGCGAGGAGGACTCGGCGGCTGCAGCACCACGGCACCCACCACCACGCGCACCACCGCCGCCGCGCGCACGCCGCACAGGTACTGCAACCCCCACACACCGCACACGCACAGTGCCTCGCCACACTACACTACACTACACCACACCACAGCGAGGAGGACTCGGCGGCCGCCATCACGAAGCGGCTGCAGCACCACGGCACCCACCACCACGCGCACCACCGCCGCCGCGCGCACGCCGCACAGGTACTGCAACCCCCACACACCGCACACGCACAGTGCCTCGCCACACTACACTACACTACACCACACCACAGCGAGGAGGACTCGGCGGCTGCAGCACCACGGCACCCACCACCACGCGCACCACCGCCGCCGCGCGCACGCCGCACAGGTACTGCAACCCCCACACACCGCACACGCACAGTGCCTCGCCACACTACACTACACTACACCACACCACAGCGAGGAGGACTCGGCGGCTGCAGCACCACGGCACCCACCACCACGCGCACCACCGCCGCCGCGCGCACGCCGCACAGGTACTGCAACCCCCACACACCGCACACGCACAGTGCCTCGCCACACTACACTACACTACACCACACCACAGCGAGGAGGACTCGGCGGCTGCAGCACCACGGCACCCACCACCACGCGCACCACCGCCGCCGCGCGCACGCCGCACAGGTACTGCAACCCCCACACACCGCACACGCACAGTGCCTCGCCACACTACACTACACTACACCACACCACAGCGAGGAGGACTCGGCGGCCGCCATCACGAAGCGGCTGCAGCACCACGGCACCCACCACCACGCGCACCACCGCCGCCGCGCGCACGCCGCACAGGTACTGCAACCCCCACACACCGCACACGCACAGTGCCTCGCCACACTACACTACACTACACCACACCACAGCGAGGAGGACTCGGCGGCCGCCATCACGAAGCGGCTGCAGCACCACGGCACCCACCACCACGCGCACCACCGCCGCCGCGCGCACGCCGCACAGGTACTGCAACCCCCACACACCGCACACGCACAGTGCCTCGCCACACTACACTACACTACACCACACCACAGCGAGGAGGACTCGGCGGCCGCCATCACGAAGCGGCTGCAGCACCACGGCACCCACCACCACGCGCACCACCGCCGCCGCGCGCACGCCGCACAGGTACTGCAACCCCCACACACCGCACACGCACAGTGCCTCGCCACACTACACTACACTACACCACACCACAGCGAGGAGGACTCGGCGGCCGCCATCACGAAGCGGCTGCAGCACCACGGCACCCACCACCACGCGCACCACCGCCGCCGCGCGCACGCCGCACAGGTACTGCAACCCCCACACACCGCACACGCACAGTGCCTCGCCACACTACACTACACTACACCACACCACAGCGAGGAGGACTCGGCGGCCGCCATCACGAAGCGGCTGCAGCACCACGGCACCCACCACCACGCGCACCACCGCCGCCGCGCGCACGCCGCACAGGTACTGCAACCACACACCGCACACGCACAGTGCCTCACCACAAGTAGTGCCTCAGCACACAGAGTGCTTCACCACACACAATGCCTCACTATACTACTGTTGGAAAAAACTTGGGAGTTTGTTATTATAAATACAAGATTGTTTTAGATTGACATGAGCATCCTGCTGATATTTTTCCTAGGGACTACAGTATGGAACTCTTAATAAAGACAAATATTAAAAGTTGGGGGCTTATTAGTTTCCCTACTGTGTATATATATACTGTGAGTAGACTCTGTCTGTCCATGTGTACGCAGAGCGCGGAGCTGGTGGCGCACGCGCACGCGCACACCTCCGACCACAACTACTTCAACGGCACCGCCGCGCCCGCGTACCGGGACCCGCTCGCAGGTAACCACACGCACGTTACATATGTACACATACTCATCACTCTTACATATCATAGCTGGCCTTTACAACGAACAATTTAGTCTTATTTTGTTTTTAAACTAGAAAATCTCTCCCACCTATGTTATGTACCTACCTAAAACATAATAAAATATATTGATATTAGAATATTTGCGTGACTTTACGTTTGGGTAATCAATCACACAAGTGCAAAGCTCGCGGACTGTACAACAACTAATCACAAACCTCATGATGAAATCAATACCACACGACAAATTATAATATCACGTCATTCTTTATATAGTACTATTAATAGCCAAAATATGTTTTTGTCAATTATTTATAACAAATTAATTCATAAACAGAAACTTGGTATCAATTTCAGTTTAGCGGAAGCATTGCACATTTCACAATGTATTACTTTATTTCTTCAATAAAGTCACCTCTTTTTTTTTCGAACTGACTACGCTATTGACCTAGCAAGGTTAACAGCTTCACTGGACTACTATAAAGTCACCTCACCTCAATTTAAAAAGCTATTTTTGTTTTTATTATAAGCGCGACACAACGTCCGCCGAGCCAGCTACTATATACTAATTACATTGACATATAAAAACCCAAGACACACAGTCTCGAATGAAAGTAGCGCTCAAAACCGTCCGCAAAAACTCCCCAATATACATACGTAGTTATAGTTATGCGATAAACTTATGATTTTACAAATTCAACCTTACCGGAATGATTTAAAATTGTTTTTACAAGGAAGCAAGCTACGCGAGACTATTTGAATGAGTGCATGATCCAAAATTATGCACTCATTTTTGTGTGTCTGCTGTGAGATATTAAGTGTGCATCTTGGGTATTTATATATCAACAAGCGGGCCCGGCAGACGTTGTCCCGCCCTGATTATAGAAAAATCCTTGACAAATTACATACGAAAACGTTCCTCATGAATCACTTTATCCACTGGTGAAAAACGCATAAAAATCCGTTCAGTAGTTTTTGAGTTTATCGCGAACAGACAGACAGACAGACACGGTTGGAGACTTTGTTTTATACTATGTAATGATAACTAATTATGAACTTTTTCTTAAAAATTCATCTATCTATTAGTCAATATGGAAAAATGTGTTCCTTGATTACCGATGACTATTATAAAACAAATAAAAGGTAGACTCCGAACTGTTACACAGGTGTCCAGAGCACATCGAGTACTCCGGCTGCAGCGGTATCAATATCCTCACGAGGGAGAGTCCGCAAGCTGACCGCTAAAGCGAGGGGACTCCTCACGGACTGAGACTGAGACTGAGACTCTCTTCATTGAACAACTACACTCAATAACACGATAAAATGCGCAATCCCTTTAGTACTACGTAGAGTATACACTGCATATAGATTATGCAGAACTCGCATAGAAATTAATTAGTTCCCATTAATAGTTATTGTTATCGGATCACATTAATTATGTTCTTATGCACAAACATTATTGTGAGGACAGCGATCTCATTTCACATGAAAACATTTCAACCGGTGGCTCAATATGCGCCGATCTTGTAAGCACGACGTACCGAAACGAGACACTGTGTCTTGGTTTGCGCTATCTTGTTGACAATTATATAAGTGTCAGCTACTATAGCTAATTGCCATATAATTGTGGCTAACTTTAATTAAAATTACTCGCCATCAGCTTGCACTGTCACATATGTTAACCCCTCGGCTGATTTTGTAAGATCCAGATCTCAAAATGGTGGATCATTTTTTTTTAAATATCTAATAATTTTTTTTAATTATAATTATTATTTTTTTAAGATTTGTAATAAATTCGTTTTTTTTTTTAACTTACGCTGCCAACAGTCATTTGACGGCGAATGATAAGATCTACGTTTGTTTGTATGAAGCTTAAAGACTTTAGCTTTGAACAGTCCAGGGGGTTAAAATATTTTTAAAAGTGTTCTCGAGGGAAATAAGGTAAAAGTCTTAAAACCCGTTTGCTTAGTTTACCTATTTATATGATACAGAACTTACATCATTATAAAACACACCGGATGTTTTTATATAAGTCTTTATGTTAAATTACATTTTACTCGTAAGACACCACTAGATGGCGCTAGGTTATATTTTACAGTTATTTTCTTTATATTAGCGAATTAATTGTATAAATGACTCACTGTACTGTCAACATTTGTATAGAAATGTTTGGAATGAATCTACATTTGCTGTAAATATGTGTATTTGTATATATATATATATGTTTGAAGTAATGTTAGTTTGTAAGTAGGGGTGTGCGAATATCGTTCGAATCGAATATCAATATTCGATTCGAAATTCGAATCGAATAATTCGAATTTTCGAATTTTCGAAATTCTTCGAATAATTCGAAAAATTTCGAATAATTCGAAATATTTCGAATAATTCGTAAAAATTTCGAATAATTCGAAAGTTTTCGAATAATTCGCGAATTAAGGGGGTATTCTAGTCTAGAAGCATGAATTTCAGGTAATTTTTTGAAGTGCCGTAAAAAAAAGGCAATCAATATTTTTACCATCCATTTTTTTATAAGTTATTTATTAACATTTCAAGAATACAGAAAAAACTGTTAAGTTTTTATTCGAAAATTGAAAATAAGAAACCCTGAAAAAAATTCGAATTATTCGAAATTTTTCGAATTATTCGGGAACTTTCGAATAATTCGAATTTTCGAATTATTCGATTCGAGTTTCGAATCGAATATTAATATTCGATTCGGAACGAATAATTCGTGAATTATTCGCACACCCCTATTTGTAAGTACTCGTTTGATGTGATTATGTCTACGAATTTACCTGTAGTATATAAGTTATGTGTAAATCGTTTTACAATGTATACCGGTGTTTGTTCCATACTGCGTTGCATTCTAACACTTGGAATTCACATGTCTGTATGTGTATGCAGATGAGCAGTTTACACTCAGGACAAATATTAACCAAAATGTCTTATTTGTGTATTATTTTTAATTTAAGCAGTGTTTTAAATAGACTCGAATACAGTTTTATCATATTGACTAAGTTCTTTTTAAATTCACAATTTGCGTCCGCTTTTAGATAGATTGAAATTTAGTGAAAAAACATGTCGACGCTCAAAGATGTTTTTTTATTTTATGACTTATCATATTTCTTAAGTAGATCTTAACACTGACATGAATTTCTGTGGAACTAGTTATAAGCAAATTTAAAAAAATATTACTAATTGGTGCCATTTTTAAATATTGATATACTTTATTGGATTATGTTATTAATTTAGAATCAAGTGGACTGCCATAATTTGTTTAAAAAAAATCGTTAAAAAAGCTCGTTACTATTGAGTTGTGTAGATTCTATACCGGTAAATTAAAAAAGAATTTCGATCCACTTTGATTGGTTTAAATTCTGCCAAAGATTTTCTATGAATAAAGTTACAAAATTGTATGTTAGACTTTTTACTGCTTTTGATTTTACGCAAGTAAATTATTTATAATAAGTATTCTGATGTAGTGTTTAGGTGAAGGCATTGTATTGAAGTGTTCATGTCTAGTTATAATTAGTAAATCATTACTTATGTATATATTAGTAAAATACGATGTGTACATACATGTGCGAGTGATTCATGTGCGTTTCCGAGATGTATGTCTAATGAATGATATTGAAATAAATGGAATATTTTTAAACTATACCTGCTTTTATTACTTTAGTTCACACATATAAAGTTAAAAGAGGGTCAATATTGGATTGAGAGGTATTAAGCAACATTGTATGATTGCGACTATAATGGAAAATAACTGTTTTATAGTTTCGATACTGTTCATAGAGTTCGCGACTGGCTTTCAGTCAGGCCAAAATTATGTTCTTTGAGCGTGGTTATTGAAACAAGTATAAAAGTTGACACTGGCGGATGTGCGAATCATGCCTTATCAACGAATTTGTGAGAAACACGTCACTACTAATGAGTGTCGCCAGATGGTTACGTTAACTACACCTTTCGTAATTTTTTACCTTTTCACGCAACGCAACAACCACAGGCAATTATTATCTAAATTTTTAAAACTTTTCATAACGTATTTCCAAGACATTCTAAATACTTTTTTTAGACAAATCACTATGCAATATTTATGCGATTAAATATACATTACTAATTAACACAAGCTACTCTAAATTGTAGCAAACAGTATTAGCTTGAATTCATATCTTGCTATTTATATAAGTAAAGCCAATAAGAAATAATTTATCAAACCATAAAAATGATCAAACTCAAATCATAACCTGCTATCAATGTAGTTGAATTTATCTTCTCCTCAGAATGTAACTTTTTAGAAGACGAAGCGAAACTTTCAAGTCACTAACGCTGGTAACACTATTATTAACTGTCAACATTAATTTTCGGTATAAATATATATCAAAAATCTAGCAAGTTTCTAGAAGGAGTGGAAATCAATTTACGGCAAATAGCAAAGATACGACACTATATATTGAGAGTGTAGTATGTACATATTTTACTGTTAGGTTTTTACTATTATAATGAAATTATTGGAGTAATTTTGTAACAGTCCGCGATTAAATTTCTATCACTCGCAGGAAGTTCGATTTGTAATATATTTATTGTTTTGTAGATAAATCAAATTAAATAATATGGATCCGTTGGTAGTAGAAGAGGAGCAGACCCAGTTTACTGAGGAGAGTGTATACAACCCGATAACTATGGGTAAATATACACACAAATGTCTATTTACTGATTAAATTAAGGTTTTGCACTGTATACAAGTATAATATACGCCACATTTACAAAATGTGTCATCGCGGTTGACCTCATTATTCATTATCTTAATGTAATTACAACTCCGCTCACTGGTTTTTTATTATATTTTTATCTACAGACTTGTCAGAATGAATTAAAAGATGCTAAAATTAACACAGACTCTTTCTGTTACACAGCAGGTAAGCATGTTAAAATTAATTGTGTACATGAGAAGTGGTTTGAATTAATCAAATTATTAAGAGTAATATAAAAAACAATATGGAGTACTTTTGTATTAAATGCATCCCGTTCACATTATCTTTTTCGCAAGTCTAACGTAACTAAACTGAGGTAAAAGAGCAAGCGGTCGACAAAAACAACTAATCTAATCTATTTATTTTTCTCAATTTTCTCTTCCTGATTTGGTTTGGTTAGGTTAGACCTGTGAAACAAAGACAGCGCACTGTGTCGCTGTTAATATGTAAGTACCATTTTGTATATAACCAACTTGATGTGCTTTAAGTTGAAACAGTTTCATCCTGGTTTGGTTAGGTTAGATTTGTGTAAAAAGATAATGTTAGCCAGCTGCAGCAGCAATCGGCGAGCGCGGTGTATTAAATACGAAAGTACCCAATGTGGTTAATAAAAATGATTTAAACTTTTTTCATGGTAAATAAAATGTTGGCACTACCTACGTAAGGATGCATGTTAATAAATCTATTGCCCTCATTACTGGGAAATATAAGCACAAGTGTGCACGATACACATATAGGTCACTGTGCGTGCGTGCGTGCGTGCGTGTGTGCGTGCGTGCGTGCGTGCGTGCGTGCGTGCGTGCGTGTGTGTGTGTGTGTGTGTGTGTGTGTGTGTGTGTGTGTGTGTGTGTGTGTGTACAAACTTGTAAATCACATTAACATCAAAATAAGCTCATTTTGAAACTCTTTTCCCTGTAAATTGTTTCAAATTATTCATTTGATTCTGTTGTTTACAGTTTGGTAATTATAAAAGCACCTCATGTAGGTGAGCAAGTGAGGTATTATGCTTGTCAGTATTATTTAAATCAACATAGAATCATGTAATTTCCTTTAAAAATACAAAATAGCTAGCTGTATATGAAATATGTATGAAGGTGTGGCAATTTATCCTTAGTGTAGAATAGTATAGGCACTAGTGCGAGACTTGCACTGGTTTCTACATATTATAGATGCTAAAAGATAAACCACAGTTGATTTCCAAATCTGTCATTGAAATTAGTCAAATATATAACAGATGCTTTTGCTTTTAAAAATATATTACAGTGGCACTAGTACATTAGAGCATACAACACAATCATAAAAACGTGTAATACAATATGAAAAAATAGTTTGAAACAATTGTAGGACCTTAGAATTTGTAAATTAATACATTTATGATAATAGTACATTACAATATTTCATAGGAAATATATTTGTGTACGATCTTCTTTCAATTAAACATAACTTAATTCATTTATCTATGGATGTAGAAGTCTATGGTTTGACATTGAGCCATTTGCAGTGTTGTTTTAAAAGACATTTATAGAAAATACTTTCGTGTTTATTAAACATAACTTAATTCATTTATCTATGGATGTAGAAGTCTATGGTTTGACATTGAGCCATTTGCAGTGTTGTTTTAAAAGACATTTATAGAAAATACTTTCGTGTTTATTAAACATAACTTAATTCATTTATCTATGGATGTAGAAGTCTATGGTTTGACATTGAGCCATTTGCAGTGTTGTTTTAAAAGACATTTATAGAAAATACTTTCGTGTTTATTAAACATAACTTAATTCATTTATCTATGGATGTAGAAGTCTATGGTTTGACATTGAGCCATTTGCAGTGTTGTTTTAAAAGACATTTATAGAAAATACTTTCGTGTTTATTAAACATAACTTAATTCATTTATCTATGGATGTAGAAGTCTATGGTTTACATTGAGCCATTTCAGTGTTGTTTTAAAAGACATTTATAAAAATACTTTCGTGTTTATTAAACATAACTTAATTCATTTATCTATGGATGTAGAAGTCTATGGTTTGACATTGAGCCATTTGCAGTGTTGTTTTAAAAGACATTTATAGAAAATACTTTCGTGTTTATTAAACATAACTTAATTCATTTATCTATGGATGTAGAAGTCTATGGTTTGACATTAGCCATTTGCAGTGTTGTTTTAAAAACATTTATAGAAAATACTTTCGTGTTTATTAAACATAACTTAATTCATTTATCTATGGATGTAGAAGTCTATGGTTTGACATTGAGCCATTTGCAGTGTTGTTTTAAAAGACATTTATAGAAAATACTTTCGTGTTTATTTTGAATACATATTTGTGAAAGCGGAATTGTATTAATGGAAAGTAAGCTTGATTGTCATTTCTTTTCTTTCTGGTACGGTTGAAATTTAGTTATCATTGTACTTATACTTTATTTCAACAACTCAATATTGTTTTTGGTGGTGTCATATCTCTAAATAACACTTAATAATCATATATTGATTATCTGAATTAACTGTGGACTGTCTTTTTCTATTATAATCCTGTATTAAGCTCATGATAGCTTCTTTGCTACTTCAAGAACAACTAATACAGTAAAATTGCCTACTTTATGGTATGAATATAGTTGTTTATTGCCTTTGATAAGGAGAATAAAACCTTTTATTGATCTTAAAGTTACCTCTGCTATTGTTATCATTAATGCTTGGTGCTTTTGGAAAATTGTATTTACATTATAACTAATATTCTGAATCGTCTATCTGTTAGTAAAAGGGTTGTCGAAATCAGTTTAGCTATTTTAACAGATTAGTCTAGATAAACAATAGGAACTACTTACTTATAGGATAGACTAGCTGTTACCTACAACCATATGCAAAAGGTGCTACTTGACACTGCTTCTCTATTACTTTATTGTTTGTAGTCTAAATTATTCCATATAATATTATCTGCCAGTGAAAGATCCATCAAAATTGGTCGTACAATTTCAGAGATTAGCTGGAACAAACAAACAGACAAATAATTTAAACATTGCTTTCTGTTATAAGTATCACATTTCGTATCTATTTAATAAAAAGCTGTTATCTTGACATTACAAACCAACACATCAATTTTGTCCATTTATATATTTCTTTATTGTTATTTTTCAGCCGCTCAATTCCTGGCTTCGTATGGCTGGTACCTGGTGGGTGGAGCCGGTTTATTGCTGTACATCCTGCACAAACTGAGGCCGAGGATAGAAGCATACAAGCAAGCCCGAGAGGATGCTGAATATCACAAAGGTTTGTGATGCTATGCCATATCTATTACACTTGGGGTCGTGTTCACACGTTGTACTGTATATATGTTATTTCTCTAATTACCAAATATCTTCCACCAATTGTCAACATGTATGAGGTGGACAACAAGTTGCTTATCTATAATGTCAACTTAAAATCAATATGAATGTATTGTGATCAATGATAGAGAAATGGAAGCATTTTAAAATTTCCTTAATTTAAAGAATGCAAAATATGATTTCACTAAATCATGTAACCTAATGTAAAAAACCACAGTGAGTAATAAAACCATGTGAATGTATTAAGTCCATTTATTTATCTACTTTTCTCTCGTACTTAAGTAGCTTTTTTATTAAAATTAATAATATAATAAGTTTTGATAGAGTGAACCGATTTTAATGTAACCAAGACTAAATGTTACTCGAGGATATGCTTTATGATTTCTTTGATGAGGGTTTATCGTGAACGCAGTACTTTAACAGGGATGCATGTTCATACAAATCAACAGACAGACATTTCTAAACATGATTGAAATGTATTTTATTACTTGTTCCAAGACATGTGCAACAATTTTTTTCACAAAAATCTAAAAAGTACAGACACGTTACATTCACATTCTACTATATGTGTAGATATTTTATTAAACATAGCTAGTGTGTACACCGTCAATGCCACAATTCACTACTATTTAGGAATTAAAGCTGCAAATGACTGCAAAGGTAACCTTATACACTGGATTTAAAGCTGACAGCACTTAACTAAGAGTGGCTAAAAAGAAAAAACATTTTTAATATCTGATTAAAATGAATGGTTTTCAAAAAATATGCCGCAGTTCTCCAAGTATTGTTTGTGAGTTCGTATTCTCCAGACAATAATTATCTGTGATGTATTAATCATTGTTGTGACTGTGTGTGTACTTTGTGTCTGTTAATTGTATGTTTGTAGAATTCCTCACTGTATGGGGTTTGTGATAACATTTAAACTGTAGGACTTTCTGCCGCTCTACATATTAGTTTTTTTATATAATGAAGCTAATTGTTTTTTGTGTGAAGTTCAATTGATAGTAAGTGATCACTGCAGCCTATAAACAAGTCCAGTCTTGAAGTCAGTCTAGTTTGCTTTCTAAGTATGTGCACAGATATTATTGATTTTGCAGCAAAAATCATTTTGATAGTGAAATTTTTGCAGTTGAACTGTACCATTTGTTTTTGTTATATAATTGGTAGATGCATAAGTATTTATTAGTAGATACATGGGTAATCACTGTAATCCCTGGCAGATCCCGACAAGGCTCTGTCCCGCATGGAAGCGATACAGCGTGCGCGAGAGCGACAACAACAATTGCTGGAGCAAGCTTCAGTTCGCGCGCAACAGGAACAGATAGAGGTCTGTCGCTACTCATTTATATTATTACTGTAATGTAAAACTGTTTTCATATCTTCACAGGTAATCGTATTAATGATTTATGAAGGAATTGTTGTGGATGTGTCTTGGAATTATAAAAAATAAGGTGTGTGCAGTTCACACGCAGTAGAAGTAAAACTTAGTATTCTGATTCATTTTTAAGAGATACAGATTAATACATTATGGTGGTGATAAATATTAGTTTCGGAATTATTTTTTAATATTTTAATATATATAGACGATGTCAATAATACACAACACAGAATAATTTTTAAAAAGTGTACGATACTACAGAAAGTAATGTGCTATAGAATTCGATGTTTCTTTCTCTCTCCCCCTCTCCTTGTAAATGTTTCGAGTATATTAAGAATATACTATTTCATTCTTGCACAGCGTTAAACCTATATATACATTTATAGCTAAATTGACAGCGCCAACAAAGTTTCACTTACTTAAAAAATGAGGAAATGTTTATTTTCTTTTTAATATTGCATACTAGCCCCTGCTCGCGACTTCGCTGGCGTGGAATGGTTACTTTGGGCTAACCCTACCATGCAGCGGAAGCTCTCAAGTGGAAATAAAAGACCGATTTTGAAACTTTCTTCATTGGTGTTACGCTCCTATTGCCTTTAACGTAATGATATATAACCTATAACCTTTCTTGATAAATGAGTTATATAACATTGAAAGAATTTTTGAAATTGGACCCGTAGTTCCTGAGATTACCTCCTACAAGGTCAGAAAGTCACAAACTTTATCTCTTTATAATATTATTATAGATTAAAAATTTATGAATTATGATTAAATTTGGAGCACTTGTCGAGTACTAGTTTCCTCCAATGATAGACGATTATAATTCTATTCTTACAACGTAATGTTATTCGTGATTCATAGCGTCTCTCCTATAGGTAATATTTATTTACTTACTTATTATGAAACACAATTATCAGTAATGCTGAATGGAGAATGTGCACAGGGCCAGGACGTGTATATCGAGGTTTGTGATGTTATGATATGTGGTATTCCAGCGTGAGGAGCGCAAGCGCGCCGAGAACCTGGCGCGGCTGGAGAAGTACGGCGCCGCGGCGGCCGGCAGGAGGCTCGGGACTGCAGCCGATGACGGTAACTCGCGTAGCTTCATCTGTTTAATCGTGACACAGTGACTGCACTGTGTCTCACGGTAAACGCAGTGCAACGGTCTATAGGCAGTTATTTTTTATTTACTTATGGTTGCGCCGCTTTATGTATATTTAAAAATTCCCGCATTATGGATTAAATCGCGCCACTTTGAAGCCCGACCAATTAATTGCGATCAGGTCACGCCACCTTTCTAGCCCAATCATCCTTTCCTGGCACATGCTTATTCGGTAGCGCGACGCCCGCGCCGCTAGTTCGATTGCGGCCGTCATTGTGGTGGGCCGCGCCGCGCGCGACGGATGCGCAGCGGCCAGTGTTCGATCATAGCTAGTTTGTTCGCTATCGTCAGTGTTGTTGTGTCCGCGCCGCATGCTAATAGTTTGAGTTTTCGCATGGTCGAGTGAGAAATAAACGCATCGCTACATACGTGCCGACATATATTATGAACAATAAGTGTTGTGTGGGAGAGACCCAGTGGAAAGAAACGAGAATCACCTACCCGGGGCTGCGCCCCGGGTCCTTCCCCCCCCCCCTCTCTCCCTCTCTCTTCTGTTTATTATCCCCCCCCCCTTTTCCCCCCCCCCCCCCCCCCCCCCCCACCCCCCGCCCCTCTTTTTTTCCTCTTTCCCCCCTTTTCTTTTTTTTTTCTTTTTTTTTTTTTATTCCCTTTTAAAATATAAAAATTTATTTCTTACATAATTATGTAAGTGTACTAACATTACTAAATAATAATACCAACACCCCGAAGTGTTAGCAATTTGTGAGGTGGTTGTTTTTTATAGGTTAGATACAGCCTTATACCACTATGATATAATTTACCACCATGTTCCCCTCCACTAAAAACTTAAACTCATTACAAAATTTGAACCTACATCGATTAATGTGATATTCTGACTCGTTACCACAAAGTCATTATTGCTCCCATGAAGAGGAAAAAGTTGTCTTTAACAAAGAATCGTATTATACGTCTAATGCCCGGTTTCTGAGATACTCGGTTAAACTACCAATAGTTATTGTCGCAACAAAATTATCCATAAGATACACTATCAAATGGCCCGTTGAGTTTTACTGACATTTATTGTATGATTGTGTGTTCAGAAACGCAATTTGACAAGTTATCGAACCGATAACGCTATTGAACAGATAAACTACAATTAAATACCTCAAAAACTGGACTTAAATGGGTAAATAATGATGGCTGCATAAAAACATGTATGAAATCGCGAGTAATCACTAGTATGTCATTAAATTTGCAACAACATACGTACAGCTATATGTTGATTAATATATATATATATATATATATATATATATATATGTGTGTGTGTGTGTGTGTGTGGTTACAGATTTCTTGCCGCTGAGTGGAGGAGCCTCCGCCTCCACGTATCGTCCTCCGAAGAAGTCCAAGTGCAAGGGGGGAGGCTGCGGACGTTAACACATCCCCCTCTCCCTCTCTCCACGATCTGATACCTAATACTTTACAAATATATTACTGTATTTGCGTCTGTTTATTTGTTACTGACAAACTAAAAAACAATAAACTTATAACTCCTTAAATAAATAATACCTTTAAAATATTAATAAAATGTATAACTGTCGTAAACTAAAATATACAGCGAATTAAGTATATCAGAGATATGACAATCTGGCAACACCATCGCGCGGATATAGTAATCGTTTTACGATACTTGAGTGTTAATGTTGGCAACACTACGAGCAGTTAGTGGCGTCGGATATACGTGTGACGTCACAGGTCACGTGGTACGCCATACCAGCCTCCCACGGGGCATTTTATTTTTTAGTTTAATACTTAAATTTGTGTTATAAATTAATATAATATCATAAATAATGTATGTGTTTGATTTATTATCATATTAATTCCAACGACTTCCGTGTTTTTGGCGTATTAAAGAAATCATCTTATAATATTGCATCATCTTATAATATCATATAATATTGCAAGTATCTTATTATATTTTCAAATGTTCTAACAAGATGGCGGCTCCGTTGTTAGAACTTTCCAGTGAGTTTTTCTGGTACCTCAGAATGTATGCTCCGTAGTATTATTTCCCATCCGCTTGACTGCACTCTAACCAAATTATGTTACGTATAATAGACCACAAATATTACATAATATAAAGTGAAACAACACAAGATTATGAATAAAACATAAAAACAAGTAAATAACAGCATAAGATCCCGTCAAAAACTCTGATTTCAATGCTCAGATTCGCGTTTGGCAGTTTATCTAAAAACTTCACCAAACATACGGTTATTGAGTGCAGAGTACACTTAAACAACTCAAAACTAACATGCGTGGGTCATTCAGATAACAGTCATATACACATGTGCGATTTATAAGAGTGCTTGAATGATTTATAAGAGATTTTGAAGGAATTTTTATCTATGTAGTGATATTTATTTAACTCGTAAATATATAATCTTATTCAACGTTTTTGTCCGCTCTGAACATAGCCGTAAGTTCCCACTTGTGCGTAATATACTCGAGGAGTTCGATATAAAACAAAACTGAAATATTATAGGAATGTCATACACATAATATGTATTTATACGTAAGATTTGTGTTCTGAGTACGATCAGAGATTGCCGAGGACTGTAAGTTTTAGAATCACTCAGATTCAATATAGGTACATAATAGATTAGTGGTTGTAAAGATTGCAGAGTATCAGAATAGGGACTTATAGATAAAAAAATCAAATTAAAAATGTTTTATTGCAGACAAAAGTCCATTTGGTTAGTATACACACGACTTAGAAACCGGTGTTAGTACTTACGTCTATAATGAATATGAACTAATTATTTTTATAGCGCCACAGTGTGTAAGCGTAGCCAATGTTCCAGTATGGGGCTGTCTCACCTGTCTGCTAAAGCATTCAGGATGCTATTGGTACTGGCACGTACTCTACGCATAAGTGAGACGAATGGTAGCGTGAAACCCATCAGTTCTCACCTCTGCGAATATACCCGAGGCGCTGCAGTAAGGCGGCAAACACATCAACACCCTGAATGCGTTGTTATATTGTATGCGCAGAGCGTTGTATGCTCTCCGCGTATAGTTGATCCACAGCTGCATGTGTAAAATGAGTGGCAGTACACGTGAACTTCACTTCAGTCAAGCATTTACATTTAGCATAAAGATTCGTTGGTGAAGGAAAGAAAAAATTTCAGCGTGTTCAGAGCGGTCAAAACATTTGGCGCGGACAACTTCACTTTACATTATGTAGTACTAGCAGCCGGCCGCGACTTAGTTTGGATTTGTGGCTTTATAAATAACGCCACTATATTTATCTTCGTATAATTAAGGATTTACACGAACTGAAATATGCCACATCATTCCCCCCCCCGGACCGCCCACCCCCCCCCCCCCCCCCCCCCCAATTCCAGTTTCTGTACCATCCGGTTTTTTTTTTATATTTTTGATTTTGTCAATAAATAGTTACAAACAAATGAGTCAAAAACTTTTGAAAAAAAAAATAGTAAAAAATATTAAATTGAACAATAATAAAAATCATACAATAGAATTAATTATGCATATATGAGCGCGTGACCGTGATGTCATCTGGTTGCAATGTAAGTAACAAATTAAATCAAAGCTTCATTATCTGTAGTGCCATCTATCAGCTAATTCGGAACTTAAATAACACAGGAAGTATTATTAGCAACTCTTTGTTATAAAGTAAATAAACTATAAAAAAGTACGAACAGATTACTATGATAAGTAACGAATTAAATTAAAATAGAAGTTTTGGTTATGTTTATGTCAGAGAAGTTTTACTTCAATCGCGTGTGACGGTAACTAGCACTCATTTTTTTAAACAGACTACGCTATTGGCCTGACAGGCCATCACAGCTTCTACTAGTACGAGCGCTTAAGGTACTTCTGCGCCTCGCAGTAAGCTCAAGGGTGTCAGAGTGGTCGAAACTCGGCCTGGCCTGTTGCCTTGGATGCAACACCATACATCTGTCTAAAGCAAGCTAGCTATTCATACATATAAGAATTCGTGAAGCACACGCGTGTACCGGCATGTTTGCTTTACCAATTCAAACGCGTATATCGTGTCTGACAACAGTATTTACAATGGTGGATGATGCAACAGTCCGATGAATAAAATAATTACAGTAATAAGAAGGAGCATACTGACTAAAAACCCACAGCTCTTATCACAACGATACAACTTACACAATTAATAATATAAAACATTAAATTATGTAACATTAAATATTTATAAACTTTTGAAAAAGACAAAAATAGAACAAGAATAAATGGAAAAGTGAAAATGTATTCATCTATAAAAACTAAAATTAACGTATGGAAAAGAAAACAAAATGATAAATATACTTAATCAAGAATATTGTAATATACAGAGTGGATTTTTTTAATGCCACCTGGAGGGAAAGTACTCTAAATAATAGAGATAGCAAATTTTACCCCAAAGAAACATTTCTTTATTTTCAAAAAGAAATAAAACTACGTTCAAATATTTTCGAAAATTCTCTTGCTTCACCCGGGAATCGAACCGACTAAAATCTGTATAAATTACACCCTGTAATTTTATTGCATCGATCGTTAGGGTCAATCACAAGGATGAAATCTCTCTAACATACTTGGTAAATTTAATGAAAGGAAAACTCTTCAATTATTTTATTTATATACAAAAAATGGTAAACTAATTATTTGCTCGAAATTGACTCCATTTTCTTGGATACACAAATTTATTCTTTTAACAAATTCATTTCTAGTAACCTTTAGTAACGTGTTGTGGTGAATATTATAAATCGTATTCTGAACTTCGTCTCTCAACTCGTTTACACTCGCATAAGATTTAAGGAAAATTTATTTTTTACATATTCTCACAAAAATATATCTAAAGGGCTCACCCCTTTGATCTGGTGATCTCGCAGGCCATCTGTTTGTGCCGTTTGTACCAATCCAGGTATTAAAATGGTTATTAATGTAGGAAGTACTGATTCTGCTCTAATAGGCTGGAGCACCATCTTGGTGTATAATTATTTGGTTTCACTCTTCATCGGGAAAACCATTTAACTCATTTCTCAAGAGTTTCAGTATTTCAAGATACTTGACAGTGTTTAAATGACCTTCGTACACGTGAACTAAAACGACCATATTTCTCATAATTCCGCACCAAACGTTGAAAGAAAATCTTACTTGACTATTAGTTTTACGAACACGAATAGAGACCAATAGTGGTTACTGCAGCGATTGTAAATAACGTTATTGCTGAAATTGGTTTCGTCAGACCATACAATGTTACTCAAAAACTTAGGGTTACGGTCAATTTCTCTCCACATGCTTTGACAAAATTGTAGTCGTCTCTCACAATCCCCAGGACCCAATTTTTGCACCAACCGACCATCACAATAACATTTAAACTTCTACTTCCTTTATCCCGTGCGGGTTGTTCCATTTACTTCCCCGCTTTTCTCTTAAGCTTTAGGAAATGCTTCGAAGTATGTTAAAACATTTAGATAAAAATCGTTATTGTTCTGCTGAAGAGTTTTGCTGCCGACCATTTTTTGTAAATAAATAAAATAATTGAAGAGTTTTCCTTTCATTAAATTTAGCAAGTATGTTAGAGAGATTTCATCCTTGTGATTGGCCCTAACGATCGATGCAATAAAATTACAAGGTAATTTATACAGATTTTAGTCGGTTCGATTCCCGGGTGAAACGAGAAGAGAATTTTCGAAAATCTTTGAACGCAGTTTTATTTCTTTTCAGAAATAAAGAAATGTTTCTTTGGGGTAAAATTTGCTATCTCTATTATTTAGAGTACTTTCCCTCCAGGTGGCATTAAATTTGGCATTTAGTTGTCCTTTTGAATTTAAAAGCACAATGGTCAAACATGCCAAATGAGATGTGCTTGGATGCGAGCTCATTGTACAAACAAGTCGTACATACAATTGCATTGTAGTAAGTATTATTCTTGTAAGTTTTAAGAAATCGATATTCAAAATTGGTGTTAAAATTTAGAGACTCTAGCAAGGAGGAAGATGAGATATATTTGTGCAGTAATTTGTGAAGAAATACTATATCATGTTCATTTCTTCGCGCATGTAATGGTATAATACATTTATGTTTATTTATTCTGTCATAGTATGAAGAGAAGCTATGACCATGAACATGTCTATAATATAGGATTTTTTAAATGACATTTATACTGTTTCAATAGATTTCGATTGTATGGTGTAGCAGAGTGACCAAACTGCAGATGCATATTGGAGAATATTTTAATTGCTCCCTCCTTCATACAAGTGTTACAGCTTAGACTCCTTCATCGTCAGTGATCAATAAAACTTAGTATATCATAATATAACGAACTTAACTATTAGCTCTTATTCAATATATCATCATTACATAGTATAAAACAAAGTCCCTTACCGCGTCTGTCTGTCTGTTGGTTCGCGATAAACTCAAAAACTACTGAACGAATCTTTATGCGGTTTACACCAGTGGATAAAGTGATTCACGAGGAACGTTTTGGTATATAATGTGTCCAGGATTTTTTTTATAATCAGGGCGGGTACAACGTCTGCCGGGCCCGCTAGTATAGTATAATCAAACTCATATACTAACTACGGTATTCGCCTAAAAGGTTTGTGGCACTACCTTTTTTTATGTTATAGGGGGCAAATGAACAGACGGGTCACCTGATGGTAAGTGATCACCGCCATCCATAGACAGTAGCACCAGAGAAGTCGCAAATGCGTTGCTGGCCTTTTAAAGAAGAGTACGCTCGTTTCTTGAAGGTTTTTAGCTCGTATTGGTTTGGAAACACCGCCGCTGGGAGTCGATTCCACAGTACTACCGTTTGTTCATTTGATTACTGACGGACGAACGGTTTTGCTGTATTTTTTAAGGTAATTCTCATCGCATCTAAAAGGACACTAATATCTCAGTTTTTACTCTAAAACAGAAAAATTGTATATAATTCCGACTTCCTCGTTCATCAAAAAATGAATAAACTTCTTGAGGATTCTATAATAGTAGTGTGAGATGGTAAACATTCTCCCGACACGTAGGATTCGATTTGGTTCTTTATTTATTGCGCGGACGATTAAGGAATAAAATTCACTTCAGAGATTCCCGTGTACCGTTAACTTGGGAGTTTTTAAAAAGTCAACTAAAACAATTTCGCATGGTGGTAAGGCTTTTTGTAAGTCCGCCGCCCGCTAGCTACCGCGTTCGAAATCGGCCGCCAAGCACCTGTTGGTGTGTTCCCGCAGCTGTTCTTGAGAGGCAGTCTCCTCTAGGCTTAGCGTGTTCACCATCCTAAAACACAGCGTCATTTAACATAACAACATCATCTGGTCAAAGGCTAAAGCCTATAAAGTATAAAAAATTAAATGTCTAGGAACATATAGAAGGTATTGAACATGTTACCAAAACCAAAGAGACCTGCCTGCGTGTACAGAACGCCTTGTCTCGACAGTCTTGCATCTGGTCTAGACATTCCTTTAAAAATACTTCCCAAACCACACAACAATGTATTTATTACCTGTGTGAAATAATTATGTTTAGACTAATTCTGGATAAGTTATAACACAAAATCATAGCTGTGTGAACTGGTGACGTAAGAGGTGGCGACGCGCGGCGGGTAGCGGTCACCGTCTCGGGCTATCGGCCCCCTCGATACCGTTTCGCTTTCTAATCACCAAACGACTCGATCAGCCGACTGGAACATCGCGCCATCGGCCTGACACTACGTTGTGGTTCCGTATACTCTACTACGAACATAATCAGCTCCTGCAGGCGTGGTACCAAGGCATATGTCAAGACATAGCTGGCGGTGGTTACAGAACAACTGTCTTTTAATTTGAATTATACTATTAGTAATTGAGTTTTTCCTTACGGTAGTATATGAGTTTTAAAGTGAAAACTTCTTTAGGCGCGTTAAGTGGTATATTTTTGGCTGAAGATAAATTTATAATTTCACGTCATGACATAATAGTAAGAGTGACCGACCGTATTGCGCTTTTGTGGCCTGTGTTCATATAGTATTGATATTTTGCCGCCCATCATATTATGTTTATTTGATTAATAAACTTTATAAAAATGTATTTAATTATCGTTCGGAGTGCCAATAGATATATAAAGTAGACTAATGTAAATATACAAAATATGAAATTTAAATAGTTCACACTATAATTGATTTAAAAATTCAAAAGGGAACACAGTTATTTCATTGTTTCGAGTTTACACTTCAGTCGGCAGTCCTTATGACTAGATCGACTTTTTTTTAAATCAAAATATCAGAATATATACAAGTAAATAAAATTTAAGTGTCTGTTCGTACTGTCAAAATGACAGCTTTTGACTAAATAAAGATATATACCGTTTTAGTATATATATAAGGTGGTAGAGGCACGCTGAAGCTATTACTGGTTTCACCCCCCGGCTCCCCCCCAAAACACCCCCTCACTACAGTGCCGCATTGTTGCGTTTCGTTGTAGGTGGTAGAGGCACGCTGAAGCTATTTGGTTTGCATGAATGTGTCGGCTCGCCCGCGGTACTACCACCCGACACACAGAAACACCCACCTCAACTAACAGTGCACGCATTGTTGCGTTTCGTTATAGGTGGTAGAGGCACGCTGAAGCTATTACTGGTTTCAGCATGAATGTGTCGGCTCGCCCGCGGTACTACCACCCGACACACAGAAACACCCACCTCAACTAACAGTGCACGCATTGTTGCGTTTCGTTGTAGGTGGTAGAGGCACACTGAAGCTATTACTGGTTTCAGCATGAATGTGTCGGCTCGCCCGCGGTACTACCACCCGACACACAGAAACACCCATCTCAACTAACAGTGCACGCATTGTTGCGTTTCGTTGTAGGTGGTAGAGGCACACTGAAGCTATTACTGGTTTCAGCATGAATGTGTCGGCTCGCCCGCGGTACTACCACCCGACACACAGAAACACCCACCTCAACTAACAGTGCACGCATTGTTGCGTTTCGTTGTAGGTGGTAGAGGCACGCTGAAGCTATTACTGGTTTCAGCATGAATGTGTCGGCTCGCCCGCGGTACTACCACCCGACTCACAGAAACACCCACGTGAAATAACAGTGCACGCATTATTGCGTTTCGTTCGGCCAGTGAGAACGTCGGAGATCACTTAACATCAGGTGACCCACCTGTTTGGTCGCCGCCTATTTAACAAAAATATATAATTTGTCCAGGATTTTTTTTATAATGAGGGCGGGACAACGTCTGCCGGGCCCGCTAGTACTATATAATATTGACTGCATTAGTTTGGAGTTTACTAATAATAGGTCTTTACCTATGAAATTGCCGTTCTGCTGTACTGGCCATTTCAAATCAAAATAATTTTTGTTTGGCTAAGAATACTAATTTGAAATTAATTTTATTTTAAAAACATGGAATTCTTTTTCCAAAAGTAGTCATTTGTTTATTGATTAGTGTTACATTTTCATCGCATTTCAATCTTTTTTGTCATCATGGATACGTTAAAAATTCGAGTAATTATGGAATATGAGTACCGTCGTGGCAGCAACGCGGCACAAGCGGCACGCAACATCAACGAAGTTTACGGAGCTAACACTACAAACCAACGCACCACCTGTTATTGGTTTGCTCGCTTCCGTTCTGGGAATTTCGACCTGAAAAATGAACCTCGTGGTCCTCCGAAGATTTGGTCGTCATATGATTGGTCAATATACAAGATATGGTCGACAATGACGAATTAAAGGCGATTGTGGAAGCTGATGATACACAATGTACGGCTGAATTAGCAACAGCTTTCGACGTTAGCGTCAAAACAATATTGGTCCATTTGCGTCAAATTGGCAAGGTAAAAAAGCTTGACAAATGGGTGCCCCACGAACTCAATGATTGCCAGCGCGAAGTACGCGTCGAGACATGCCTTGCACTGCTCAACAGACACACAAATGAAGGAATTTTGAACCGCATTGTTATCTGCGATGAAAAATGGATTCTGTTTCATAACCGCAAGCGCTCAGCAAGTTGGTTGGATCCTGGTTCAGCACCTAAACAATGCCCTAAACGAAAACTTACCCCTAGAAAAGTGATGGTCACTGTTTGGTGGTCTAGCGCCGGTGTGATTCATCACAGCTTCTTACCAAACGGGGTGAGCATTACTGCAGATGTGTACTGTGAAGAACTAAACACAATGATGGAGAAGCTGGCACATTTCCAACCAGCATTGGTCAATCGCTCGTCTCCGCTGCTCCTGCACGACAACGCGCGACCTCATACTGCACAGCAGACGGACTCTAAGTTGCATGAACTGGGGTTGGAAGTTCTACGTCATCCGCCCTATTCACCAGACCTTGCGCCTACAGACTACTACTTTTTCCAGAATTTGGATAACTCCTTGGCGGGAAAAAAATTCAATACCCGAGAGGCAGTACAAATTGCCTTTGAAGAATTTGTTGCCTCCCGTCCAGCTGATTTCTTTAAGAAGGGCATCAATAAACTGCCACTGCGTTGGCAAAGATGCATTGATTGCATGGGTGATTACTTCGATTAATACAAATAATAAATACATAAAAAAATTCGTTTACATTTTTTCATACAAAACGGCAATTTCATAGGTAAAGACCTAATATTTGTCATCATAAAATCTGTTTTGTTTATTCCTTTCTAAATTAACTGAAACTAAACTGAAGACATAAGTTTAAGTTTTTTCCGAACTGACTACGTTATTGACCTGGTAGGCCTTTACAGCTTTACCGGACTACTAAGGCGAGCGCTTAAGGCACTTTATTTTGAAAACTAGCTCAAGGGTACACGGCACAACTCGGCTTGGGCTGTTGCCTAGGTTACGCAACATCGCGAATGTAATCAAACTATGCCACGCTAAGCTAAATATTCATAAATATAAGAATTAGTGGGATACACATGTGTATCGCACAATTTTATACATGTATTCCGTATCTGAATAAGTTTAATAAGCAAACGAGACCAATATATAAGCGTTTAGTATTGTAACCAGGGGAACGCTAATCGTTTTTCCGTGAGGTCTGTGACACGACGTTTGCGCCTGCGACTGCGATATACTTAGAGACAGAGACACTGTGCCGGACACCGCGGTGCAAGGTAAAAAGTAAATAAAGCAAGAATGGACAAAAACCACAATGAATTAGATAATTAGAAAGCGCTAGGTTTTCCAATAACACTTACGTAACACAAACAACTGAAGCGAATCCCAATCGAACTGTGACGACTCAGTAATTACTTTTTTATATTACACTAGTTGATAATCGCGACTTCGTCTGCAACGTTTTTTAACTTAACAATATATTTGAAGTACGGGGGAAAAACATAAGTACCATAACGCTTGTCCCACTTCTCCTTGTCAAGAAAACACACATCGCTTAACGCGTAATACTATTAGGACTCTAATAACTTTATATATACCAACAAGAAACTATCGTGATATTTTTAGATAAGAGCCAAGCATCTAAGAAATAAGACAAAAAAAAACGAGTGTGCTTTACTACACGACTGAAGTAAAACTTCTTTAGCTCCATCTATTTATATGTATATATATGTATACACAGTAGAATCTCGATAAGGTAAATACCTCTATAACTTCAATGAATAATCTGTTCCCTTCCCCTCAGAGCCTAAAACCTCTATTACTTAAAATACGAAACCTCGATAACTTAATCTAATAATTTCAGTGTTAGCCCTCAGTTAATTAAAAAAATTTATCGATGAGCTCTGTAACGTAAACTGTCTGGCAATGAGTCATTTCGAATGAATGTATAAAACAAAATGTTTCTCGAAATTTAGTTTACAGGTTAAATTGTTAACACCAACAATAAGTATAATATCACCTATTGTTTCTTTGAAATCCCTAAAAACTGTATTTGCGGTGGTTAAGACAGCGGCTGACTTGGATGATTAGTTGTTGACCACAGGAAACTGTGGTGTGTGATAAAAGATACCTAAGTAAAATGAGTTCAAAACGAAAATTAACAACACTAACATATGCTGATAAATTAAAAGCGGTGAAAAGTGGATTAAAAAGGAAAGATTTTGCGTCTCAGTTTGGAATACACGCATGTACACTATCACTTATAATATAAAGAAGTAGCTAAACTCTTGTAGAAACGAGGATCTGGAGAAAGTATTTTATGTAAAAGACACAAATTGCTGAATTCCCTATTTTGGAGCAATATTTATTTACGTGTTTCAAACAGTGTCCAAACCAAAACATCGGTGATACAGAACCATAGTGAAAGAAAACGCTGAAGAGTTCGTCACTGCCGAAAATCCATAATTTTAAAGCTAGCAACGGCCAGTTAGAAACTTCGAGAAACGGCATGTTTTGGCCTTCAAGAAAGTGTGCGGCGAAAGTGCGAGTCTAACATAAACCCTTGATAAGTTAAAAACTCTATAACTTAAAATATTTTGTGTTTCCCTTGGATTTTAACTTATGGAGGTTCTACTGTATATATGTTTGTATATACACATATACATATATGTTTGTATTTACACATATACATATATGCTTTTTCTACAAATATTTAAATTTATTATGGGTTTTATTGATAATATAAAACGTAACTCTCTCCCTTTCTATTTTTACTAACTTATATCTCCCTCTGAACTTCCGTTCGGCTCGCCCATCACAGGTTTTCGTAACCTTCCCGTGACGCATTCACCAGCTTACTCCCCAAATCAAGCGTGCGTGAAGAAGTTTTACTTCAAAAATCTATCGGGTAGTTCTTCAGTGAGGAGCGTGTGATGTCACACCTCTATCATTTTATTTATACATTCATAGACACATTTAACGTTACGCGATAAAAAAGAGGCAAATTTAAATTACAAAATTAGCTTTTAAAATTCGTTCAATATAATCAATTAAATTCTCATATACTTTCGAGTCTGCCGGTGTCGTTTAAAATTGCGAAAAATTACAGAATTGGATGGTACTCCTAAACTAATCTTTGAGCCACTTCATTGTAAGAATAACGATTTTCAATTAAAGTTACAGCTTTAGACACCTGAGCAACGCGGCAACGCCGAGATCCACCATTGTCAGTCAAACTTATCAGGTGAAGTTCCTTTCCGTGAACAGTAATAGTTCTTATATTAAGAAATAATGTTAAATCTGTTACAAACTACAAAAATCAAATAAAAATAAAAGTATTATTTTATTTTTGAAAACCAATCTTCTAGATTATTACAACCGCCATTGTCGAGTAGGTTATTACAAATGTTTTGAGATCATTTCAATGTTCTAACAATATGGTGATCGTCGTGTTGGAACTTTCTAGGGAGTTTTTATGGCCACTTCAGTTGTGCACAATAACCGATCTATATTACATAAAACACAAAATACAGAGTCAAATAACACAAGATTATGAATAAAATATAAAGCTCTCTACATGACACGCTTAGATCGCGCCAAAAGCTACCAAATGAAAGTAGTAAGTAAACTTTTATTGAAAACTAGCTGTGCTCGTGACTTCATCCGAGTGGAACCTTATTTTAAAAATCAGTTATTATTGAAGTTATACTTCTTTAGGCGCGTTATGAAAAAATGATGAGAGTGAAATTTTAATTTTTGTGACACAAAATTAACAGTATGAAGCTGTCTGCTTAACCGCTCATTAAGTCTCGAAAAAAAAGCTACCAACAAAATAGAAATTGAACCTCGATATTAGTCGCGCATGTTGGTACGCTCGTTTTTTTTTTTTTTTTTTTGTCGTTTTTTTCTACAAACGTAGATTAAGGCGAAAGATAAAATTTTTGAACAGATTGTTATCTTGTTACGCCAAAGAAGTATAACTAACGCGTGTACATAAGTACACACACACTTTTTTTTAATATCATCTGAATGTATTAAGTCCATTTACTTATTTAGTTTTCTCTGGTACTTAAGTCGCGCTGTCCTTCAATTTACAATAACTTTTGATATAGTGAACCGATCTTACCGAAACAAAGACTAAATGTTACTCGAGGATATGCTTTATAATTTTCTTGTTTTATCGTGAACGTAGTACTTAAGCAGTGATACGTGTTCATACAAACAGACAGACAGACATTTAAAAAAATGATTGAAATGTGTTTTGTTACTTATTCCAAGACAACTATAACAATTTTTTTCGCAAAAATGTCAAAAGTGCAGACATGTTAGGTTTACATTCTTATTATATGTATAGACAATAGTAGTATTAAATAGCGCCCCCACAGTTCGTATAAATGATGCAGAAGTGTTCGTTCTACTTCTGTAACTCCATCGCGGAGGAGGCTCTTCTGCATCAGGCGATGCGTTGTAGTGGCGCTCGCACGTGAAGTGCTACGTGTCATAGTGTGGATCACACCTTCACATTTGTAGATGTTTTTAAATGACATGTTTAGACATAACAAAACCGAAATCAATTGAACCGAGAGCAAACGCACACCCGTCTGTGCAAAGTATTCCTGGTGACATCAATCTATACTCTTTTTCATTTCTATGTTACGCCGTCAGGTCCTTGTATACATGTTTTTATGAATAGCAATTGGAACTGACGAACTGCAAACAACACAACGTGCTGATTCAAAGAACTTAAGGTTGTCGTCACCGCGAGAACCGCTTCAGATATCGAATCCCGGTTTGGTGCATCTCTTAATGGTAATAAAATCCTTTATTGTTATATAATTTATAAGGCACGCATTTGTGTTTAATATCATGTGATGTTAACTGGTAATGTAGTCAAAAATTGTAACATAGTAAGCCTAGACGAATGGACTCAAAAGGGCAGATTACAGGTATTGGCGACAGTATTTTAACTTAAAAGTGAAAGATGGTGGACGGTCTTGAAAAATACCATATGACTGTATTATGGTTTCAATACGATGTGTCTTCTACACTAGCTTAAGCTCATTAACCTATATCTTATAAACCTAATAATGCCACTGTGATGTTGTTATTTATTTAAGTGACTACCAATCGAATCCTTGATAATACTACCCCTATACTACATTCATGGTAATGAATGAATGAAAATAAGGCTAGACGTGCCTCGATAATACACTAATGTAAGCAATTTTAAAGCTCATTTATAATTGCGAAATTAATAAACGAACAAGGTTTTCAATATTTAATAACAGAATTTATAGATGACTAAGTTCAATATACATGGACCTAAGTAACAACCTTGTGGTACACCGAAGTACGAATGTGTGTGCGTTCCGTTAAATCCTTTTACTAACTTATATCGCCCAGGACATTTAGTACATAAGGGAGAAAAAATGTATACAGAATACAATATCTACTGTAATAGCTGGACGATACGATATTATGCACCTGTATCAAAGGCTTTAGAAAAGTCTATTTTTAAAGATATATTATATCATAATTCAAACCAATATTAGAATATATGTAGTACTATGAAGACGCTAAATACTAAAGATTATAGAGCACAAGTTATCGAAATTTCTTTTGCGATTACACATTTTGTGTAAATTTGTGATATGAACTCAAAATCTTCTGTTAACAGTATTGTTTACGACCTAATTGCGTGTGTGCGTGCGTTAGTCAAATATTGTGTAAAGATTTAGGACGTTTTTTATATTTAAACCAGTTAACTATTGTGAACATAAGAACATCATACACAAAAACACTCGCTGTTAGCTTTAAACTTTATGTCCGTGGTTTTTTTTTAAAGACACAGATTACTTAATTTGCGATAGATTAGCTTTGATCCAAACTGAACTCTATTTGACAATGAGCTGCAAGATACATTGACATAACATTGATAAGTCTAAACAAAAAGCTGTATAGATGGTGGATGATCAGGGTGCTGTGAAACTGTGTAGTTTTTTAGTTTTAAATGCACAAAGATACTTTTAGATTTTACAGAAAGAACAAAGATGACTCTTGTTGTCTTGTTCACTGTGTCACATCTCAGCCACTCCATTTTCTCAGTGAACAGTCTCTTATTGATAATTAGCATATTGATAATGGAAACTGGCATTGATTAACTTCATATAAGTGACTAATAACGCATAGAGGGCAAATAAAATACATCCAAGTATATATGAACCGAGACTGCGAAGCCCTACGGAATAGGGGCTTGAGACTAATCTGTTGCCATCCCTCTCGTCACCCTGTGTCAGAGCAGCGGGGAGAACTCGCGAAGCCTGGCGTGACGTCACGGGTCGAGGGGCACCGCGGCACGGGGGGAGCGCACGGCGCAGCGTCGAGCTAAGCCAGTACACGGCCGACCGCCGGACCGGATAGAAAGGTCCACAATGTGCGCGCGGTGAAATCGAAAATAATCGCGATGTTGTTCGAAAGCCCCAACGCTAAATTATTCCCGGCCTTCAACATACCACCCCCCGTGAGGCTCAGGTGAGGACCCCTGTGCCATTTGTGTCTGTGTCGTGAGTGCTAGCGAGCCGGGTACCCGGTGCGACTGTGCGAGGCGGCGCGGACTCGACAATGCTCGGCTGCGACTTGCCACTCGCAAGCCGCGAGAGACGTCGCTCCGCGTCAATACATCATGTTTTTTCAGTCATACTCGATCTGTGTGATTGCATTCGTCAAGCACAGTGAATAAGCGACCGCAGCACAGCACCTCACGGTTCCACTGGGCTGGTTAACGTTACAGGAACGTTGTTTTCCGAACGTTTTTTGTGAGAAAAACAATCGATTTTGCAGTCCAACCGTTAAGGTTGTGCTGTGCTGTCCGTGAGTTTGTTCGGATGCTTTTTGTTCGCTATTGATTCAACTCCGCTTTAGAATCGAATGGACCATGTTTTTTTGACATTGATACCGAAATAACAATGTTTTTACACTCGATAACGGCAAATTTTAACTCTCGTAAACATTTCTATAGGCGACTAATAGAAATAATCGAAAGTGCTACCTACATGTTGAATAAAACGAAATTATCGTTGAGGTAGAGAAACGAAACATAATTATACTAAACAATTTAGTAATCCATTAAAGAATGTCCTAACCAAAAATCAATATCAAAATTTATTTTAAAATTCAGTGAAGTAGTTTAAGCAGGAAATAGACAATGTGGAACTATTATTAAAAGAAAGAATCATATCGTCAGGAACATTGTCTATTGGTATAACTGAGAATTATTCGGTAATAGCGTCTACTGAAAGACAATTACACTAGAGAGGGCAAAGTCCAATGACAAAGCTTTATAAAGATTTTAAAGTATCCACAATTGATAATACGTCCATAGCAAAAAACCAGCAAAGTACTTTTCCGAATTGCAATAACAAAGATGTTTTTAAATAGGGTAATTAGCTCTTTTGATCCTGTATGAGAAATTTGGTAAATAAGACACATTCTCAGTTAAAAAACTTTAGATCGTTTGAGATTCTAACTAAATTATTCATTACGAGGATAAATATTGCCGTGAATTTCATCTTTCTGTTGTTATATCGCTGATCATTATCTATTGTTTATTCTACATAGATGTAGTCAAGCGTATCGGTCTGAAGCAATACGTGTAACGTCATTTGAATTGATTTCCTCCTTACAGAAGATTCTGTTGAACATCTGAATAAATCTAAAGCAATAGATTAGGTCAACTTTATTCATGATTTATATTGCAAAGGCGATATCCACCAATTCATCGTAATTAAAATTAGTTTAGCAATAAAATCTCCCACTGCTCAGGAAATGCTGACCGCAATAACAACTTTAGGGATTATAGCAAGTTTAAATTACGTATTTAGCAAACTAATCAAATCTAGCAAAAATTAAGGAAAAATAAAAAGAAATAGCCGAAAAAGTACGTGTTTCGCGATGTAAAACTAACAATGAAGTGAAGTATTAACAACCTTACAGCTGATTGTAAGATATGAACTGGTCTGTAGTAGTGTTATGGCAATTAACACAATTTGGATGATATACTTACTCTATTGCTGTAATGCGTATTTTTAGTCTAATTGACTTAGATTGTCTACATTTGCGCTTATTAATTAATTTTGGAATTTACGATCTAATTTCCATTGTTTTGTTTGGAATTCTGAAACATTCGTTCTTCTACTGTCGTACATTCTGCAGGTACTTTTTAAACCATACTTTTGTGAGTACATACATTATACACACTTTAAAGTATCTTCAGATGCATTGTTAGATTGTTTGTAGATAAGGCGTCAACCCACACGGGAAGTAAACATAACTGCGCCTTGCATCCTCCGCAGCTTTCGGAGTCTCGCAAGATCCATAAATAGAGTATAACGGGTCATTAATTGAACGAACCTTAATGGGAACCGTTTACCTGGAGTCGTTATTGTAATTATAATAAATCAAGTTTTGCGATATACTTTGAATTAGATACAAAATGAAATGATTATTATTTTATGGCTTGTTCATCAGCTTTTACATTTGTGCCTTATAAGTTCCAAAGTGGAAGCAAATAGCACTGTGGTTAATTTATTTTCAGAAAATCGTCTTTCAAGCAGATTTTATCGTTAAAAGGTCATGTGAGTGATGATGATGTCTGGAGATATCTACCACTGTGTAGATCAACTAATTACAATATAACCTAGGTAAATCGAAAAGCTGTACTCAAAGTACAATACTTCTATTGCTCGAAATCCGAGTCCTCGACAAATCACAATCAGTTAGTATTTTCCTACAATCCTTAATAATTCGAAAGCATTTATATGACCTCTGTATTTTTAACATATCAATGCTTTATTTGTACCTTTACAACTCATTGATTTTGAAATCATAACCTCTACAGCTTGAAGAAAAATAACTAAGATAATATAGGCTTTTAAGAATATTGCCCACAATAATTCATTTTTACTTTAACATTTCTCTGTGACAAGAATGTTTATTTCACATCTGTAAGTGAAACTTACATAAAACAGAGTCTAAACCTTCACAAGTCAAATATTTACCTGCGCAAACCTTTACAAGCCAAAACCTATATAACTTTTTCGCATCTTTCTTTAAATGCGAAACAAATCAGAAATAAACAAACAAAAACAAACCAGAAACCAAGTAAACTAATACCAAATAAGCTCGATTGAGTTTCTTGCTGGTTCTTCTCGATGACTTGGTTATTTATCCCAACTAATGATAGATTTTTGAATTTCATAAGTGCACTCACGGGAATTAAATTGAAAGAGGTATATTTCTATTTTGATTTCTAGTTTAAGCTCCGATGTCGAGCGAATGAATGTTGGTTAGAGGTACTAAGGTTTAAGTATTACTTATTCCACAGAGATTGTATCTAGACTATGTCAATTATTTTTAACAATTAGTTTTGTAGCTGCAATACGCAGTATTTAGTACACCGGTATATCATATCGTCACTTTCATAAAATCTTGGTATAGTTGCTGTTAGTCGACTTCTTTTCCGATGGTTGAAAAGATGTTACCTTGATTATATTCTGTGCAAAGTTAGAACAGATACACTATCATTGAACTTTGTTCAGTTTATTTAATTTTATGGCTCAATAGAGTATTATTTCCTTTATTATAATTGGATATCCAATTCTTTGAGCGATTTTCGTGCGTCGACAGTAAGAGTGATCAAGTCATCAGGTGAATCGTTGTATTCGTCGATATAATGTGTTGAATTGATTGCTTTTCCAGCGTACAGTCACAAATATTCCAATTCAACATAGCGTCAGTGTCCAATGCGCAATCTATTGAATCTATACCAATCACTTCTTGGCAGTTAGAAACCCTTTAATTTATCGCATCTTGCCTCACCCAATTTTGATGCTTGTCAGATTTTTCGCCACTCGTTTCCTATGCTGTATTCCATATTGGTTTAGCAAGTTTTTCTTCTCTATTTGTAAACCGATTTTCTTTATAATTTTTTCGTTTAGTCGATAAGTCGAACCTTGTATATACTTTGTAAGTCTCTATACATCATACTTGCTTCTTGCGCCTAAGACTTACAATATTTGTGCAATACTCAACTAGCTTTTACTATTTAGCAGAAAAAAAACTAGATATATTATTTATACACATGAAAGAAAAACCTGTAATCCTTTTATGACCAAATTTTGTCCGTTGGACGAACAGTAATTTATGTGAAGCTGTCTGCTCCATATTTTTTTTACATATTGACATTGTGATGCATAACTTAAATAGTTGTATATATTTTTGAATAGTCTAAATCCTTACTAATATTTTAAATATAAGTGTGAGTTTGTTTGTTTATCGCAAAATTTTGTCATACTCGTTGTCAAAGGACCTAAGATACCAGTTATCCAAAACAATATAATTTTCCCATGACATAAATAAAATCTACATTATCAAAAGTGTGGCAAAACCTAGTGAATGTATAAAATAATGAAATAAGTAACATAGTTATCGCTTGAGCACTTAAACTACCTTGCAAATATAATCAGATATATTTGTAGTGTGCTGCTAACGTCAGCAGTTCACCGTCACGAGGCATTGTTACACTAAAAACAAAACAAAAAACCTGAATACGTAAAAAATAAAAAGATAATTATGATGTAAATTAGTATTTGCGAGACTCCGGTTACATATTTGTTCTTATTTGTATCACGACGAGACGTTCGAATGAAGAAATTTAGAAAGTTATATATTTTTAGTTTAAGAAAAAAGAAAACAAAAAATTGTATTCAATAGATCTATATCAACAAATCTGTAATTATACCTGTACATGTAAAAAAAATCCCCAAATTTCGTGATAAGTATCAATTATAAAGGAAATACGTATAGATTTAACTCCAAAACGAATTATGAGGTTTTTATGTAACCTTGTACGCGGAAATTAACATTCCTCTATTCTTAAGATATAATTTTAAAAATAATCATAAAATGTAATTAATACCCAAAAGATTTTAATGAAATTTGTACACAGCAGCGATTATATTTCATTTCAAAATTGATATAATTCTATAGTCAAAATTGTGATGCTTTTATAATTTTTGAAATATAAGTAAAAATACAATTACGGGGTGAATATAATCACTGCGTCATAAACGAAGCTATCAAAACAAAAGGTAATTATATTTTTTCCCCATTATGGCATCTGCCTATATGTACGCAATTTCGCTAATGTCGAGTGTGACAAATATACATTTTAAATCGTCTTTTTACTTATAATATCATTATTATAAATCTACCCAATTATTTAGTGTAACGTAGAATAACCAAAAATGGCACAACACAAAACAATCACAAAAGAAGTAATATTGCGTTATTGGTACCACAGAGAATATTATTATGCACTAGCTGTGCCCGCGACTCCGTCCGCGTGGAACCTAATAAAACAAACAGTGACTAATAAAATCAAGTTAATATATTATGTCCATTTACTTATCTACTTTACTCTCGTGCTTAAGTCGCGTCGTCATTAAAATTACAATAACTTTTAATAGTGAACAAAAACAAAAATACAGTGAACCGATTTTAATGAAACCAAGACTAAATGTTACTCGAATATATGACTCATTATGAGGTTTTATTGTGAATGCAGAACTTTAGCAGTGATACGTGTTCATGCAAACAGACGGACATTTCTAAAAGTGATTGAAATGTATTCTATTACTTAATCCCAGACACCGGTAACAATTTTTTTTACAAAAATCTAAATCAAGATAGGTTTACATTCTTATTATACCTATGTATAGTATAAGATCGAACAGATATAGATAACTAGCTGTTCTGTTACTAGCTATATAGATATAGATAAATTGTTTTAACAAGCTGTCAATATTGGATTGGCATAGACTCTCCGTGTACTAACATCCATTTAAATGTAATTGTGTCCGCGGCGTGTGAATTGTTAATGTAGTCATTATTTATTTTATGTCTAATAAACCTATAACTTATTATTTTTAAGATTTATTGCAATTCATAAAGACATCGTTGACAAGCCTTACACTCTTATCAATTTTGGAATGTCACGTACTTCCGGGATATAAGAACTTATCATATTCGACTGAGATTTAAAGTTTTGTGAACTTTTTTTACTTATTGTTTTGTATAAAATTACTAATAAATAATTTTACAGACTATTGATTTGGAAATGATGTATATATTCTATATAGCTACATACTTTTGTATGATAATGAAGTTTTCTTCATTAAGTTGATTAAGACTGAATACCATTTCTTTTCAGTATTTCTATTGAAATGGGCTTAAAATGGCCAATACGTTGTGGGCTGACGCCGTGGTTATGCTCATATCTTCCTTCGGGAAGAGGCATATGGCCCTGCAGTGGGTCTTTTACAGGTTAATGATGATCAAAAAATATCGGAAAAAATAATTAAATATATATATTGTATATTTATAAAAAAATCAGATAATTTAATTAATTCCAGTTTCTGAACGTCGACCATAGAGAAAAAAAACTTCGTCAAAACTTTTATTGATAACACGAAACCTCGTCAATAGCTACTGAATAAAAAAGGAGTGAAGAAAAGCGCCTGAGAAATAGAGGAAGGTGATGGTCTTACGATTTCCCCATTGCCTATTTATATGTAGACTAACTGTTATTCAAAAATAAGTTCAAAATTAAAACGTGGTGCCATCTATGAGATATCTATAACAGTCGGCCCTACACTATTCTGTCAACAAACTAATTTAAATCACCATCTGTTTGAGACTATTGAAACTTTCAATTAATAAAAATAATCAATATTGACAATTATTTATTTTTTAATTTAAAAATATTGAGGCTATAAATCGAAATATAAATTATCCTATCTTTCAAGTTAGACCAAATTATACATAAATGCCAACTTTCATGAAGATCGCTTGAGTATTTTCTGAGTACATAGTGGACAAACATTATGCCACTGGATTTTTATATATTTAGATATATACTAGTTGATCTCAATAGATAGACAATAGTTATCTCAATCGTTTTGTTACATCTCAAAGGGATTAGGCAGCGTTTTCGACGAAAGCTCCCAGGCGCGTTGACTTATTCCGACACTTCGGACATTTATCATTTACAAAAAACCTTGACAAATTATATAGCTAAACCTTCCTCGTGGATCACTCTATCTATTAATGCACAAAAATCCGCTCAGTAGTTTTTGAGAGATAGCCAGACAGACGCAGCGAAGGACTTTGTTTTACAACATACATTATAATGATAGCTGCAAACAATTCATAATATACACGAACCTCGTATACAGGTTTAGTAATGCAATTATTACGTGCAGTATTTATTGTGTTCGGTGTTATAAAATAATACACGTTATGAAACAATCTGTAAAGAATGTCAGAGCGCTGCGGTGACGCCGGAAAACGGTCTCCGTGTGTTTACACAGCGCGCCGGTTCCACTGAAAAACAATTGCTTCCTAGAAACACAACTCGACAGATACATCGCCTTCAACCGTACTAGTGACCACTCGACACATAAGACAATATATTTATGCAATTAACAATACATTGTTGTTGTTCTGGCCGCGTCTTCGTCCGTGGGGAATAGTTACTTTGGGCTAACACTAACACAAGGTAAAAAAATCTCGATTTTGAAACATTTTTCATTGGTGCTCGACTCCTATTGGTCTTAATCTTAGTGATGATATATCGCCTTACTTGATAAATGGCCTATGTAACAATGGAAGAATTTTTCAAATCGGACCAATAGTTCCTAAGATTACCCCCTACAAACTCACAAACTTTACCTCTTTATAATAATTAGTATAGATTGCTTGCAAAACTGGTGGTCTCTGTCAGTGGTACATTTATGTTTGTTTGGGCTTCATCGAGGCCCCGTAAGGTATGCCCCCCTTTTTATCTATGAGGAAGTGATTATCAAAATTAAATATGTAACTTAGAAAATATGTTTAAATGATTATATATCGAATTTTATTAACTTAAATATAACTTAGGAGTAGAATATCACCGAAACATGTATGGATGGATTATGTGAAAAGTGATATATGTACGAAAGGTACGAATACTGAGATGACATCTGACAGGGGAGAATGGATAAGGAAAACATGTTGTGACGATACTACTAAGGTGGGATAAAGGAAACAAGATGATGATATTTATTATTTTATTTTTGTCAACCAATCTTCTAGTAGATTATTACTGTCATTGTCGCGTAGGTAATGTTATTAAAAGTTTATGGCTATCATTTCAATGAACTAATAAGATGGTGGCCCACTTGTTAGAACTTTCCAGGGAGTTATTGTGGCAAGTCAGAATCCATGCCCGTGCTATTATTTCCCATCCACTTGTATACAATAACCGAACTATATTACGTAAAACAATACCAATACTATCAATAAAATATAAAATCCACTACATGACTGACAATCCCAGATTCCAGCAAAAACTCTAGTTACACTTAGCTAGAATCGTGAGATCACTAATGCATGTATAAATATATATTGCATGTATGTATTTACGCATATATTGCATAAATGTAAACAGATATTTGTTAATTACTTGGCTTGGATAGTTAATTTCGAATTTGTACATCAGGCAATAGACCAAGCTTAGGTCTGGCCCTTTTGTAACTCTATAAACTCTTCATGGTCTGCAATGTGTAGTCAGTTTAAAAAAAAAGTAACTAAGGTGACGTCTCTTATTTTCAAGGCAGACATAATAAGTTTTAATAGTATCGTGGGAGCGGTGACTGTAGGTTTGAGAAACGCTGTACAGGTGTTAGGCAAAACTTTTGCACTCATTGTTATAACTAGTTCAAGAACTTTAGAGTACAAACTTTCTAAATGATCGTAAATCGCTGTCAGATAAAGTTGTTTCATGACTTTATAATAAAAATTGTGACGTGCTCTTATTTTTTCTCCACTTAAACGGTGTTACCGATTATGACTTTTTTTGTAGTTCTACGCTCATCTGTATGGTACTCAGCTATTCTCTCCAAAATAATCTGTTTCACGTCTTTTTGATGTTAAAAACTTCTTTAGCCGCGTGAAGCGACTTTTGGTAAGCGAAAAACTTATGAGTTTGCGTCACCGAAATGCTATGGAAGCGTTACCGACATGCTCGTAATTTAATACGCTTGCGTCAGGATAGTATAACGGCATGTATACATATAATATTGATATTTGGTATCGAGTATATGCAGCCCATTATATGTTTGATTCATTAAGGAATCTTGCAGTGCCTATAAATGGGAAAACCAGACTAATGTTATGTAAATGTAAATAATTTAGGCTGTAATCGATTTAAAAATATAAAAAAAGAACAGTTATGCCATTTTCTTACCAGATTCTTACGCAAATTTGAAAAAGGGATTATTACAACGAAGTATTTACTTTACGTTAGAACATTGCAGATAATTTTTATATCATCTCCTAATTTAAGTTTCGACTTATTTCTTGTGTACAATCATACCATATTACGATCCACGCGATTATGAATATAAAATAAAAGCTACTAGCAATCTTAGCTTTTAAAAAAAACTCCTATTTCACAATTTCTATCTTCGCTCTACAGTAACCTCTTTAAAACAAATCACGTGGACAGAGAGGCTATTCATCAATGTATTATCATTAAAAACTATAAGAGAATTCCATTCGACGTTTCAAGAATGAATGTATTTATATCGTTTATAAATTCAATTTCTTTTTAATTGGGGCATTCAGAATTCGTCCGTCCCTGAGGGCATGCGAAGGTTGAGAAATGGCGCCTTTAGTTGTGTACAACCGCGACCGCCGCGCGCCTCACCGCCGCCGCTCAGCCTTTATCCACAGATATTACCTATTGAGCGATATTTTTTATACTTATTGTTACATCAATTGATTTCAAACTTTCTAAACCGTCCGGCTTGGTCATTTTTTTGACTTCTATCTGATATTCAACTAGATTCATAATATAATTTAGATCTAAGGTTAAATCGTGGTGGTCTAGTGGTTGAACAATGTACGCAGACTCGACCACCAACACCAACGAATTTTTCAGAATTCGTGTATTTTAACTAATTTACATTGGTTATACTATCGGGTGACTGTGAAGGAAAACATCGTGGGGAAATCTGAACCTGAGAAATTTTCTTGTAGTAATATCGTATATGGGAAAACATAGAACTGTGGATTTCTCCAACTTTGAAATCGCCAATACGTCGGGGGCTGTCGTAGTCATTGTGCGTCCTTGGTGAGGAGGGCTATGATCCTCCAGTGGGTTTCTTACAGGCTGATGATGATGATAATTTAGGTCTACAGACAGAGAGAAAAAGTCATGTAATAAATATATAAAAAGTTCTTTATTCGTTTCTACATGTAATCTACATGTTTACTCGGTATCAGAAGTGACTTCACGAATAATATTATAAAATACTAGCTTCTGCTCGTGGCTTCACACGCCTTAATGTAGATTCAATCTATCCCTCGCGAATAATACATTGTTCAGGAAGGAATGTACACTATGTCCTTATCTGTACCTCTGACAACATGTTGGCAAAATTTCATAATGATTGGTTGAGTAATGAAGGCGTGAAAGCGTAACAAACAAGCTCACTTTCGCATTTATAATATTACTAGCTTCTGCCCGCGACTTCGTCCGCGTGGCATACTTACTTTGGTCTAAAGCTAACACGCAGCGGAAGCTCTCAGAAGGAAAAAATAACCCCGATTTTTAAACATTCTTCATTGGTGCTCCGCTTCTATTCGTCTTAGCGTGATGCCTATAACCTTTCTCGATAAATGAGCTATCTAAAACGTTAAGAATTTTTCACATCGAACCCGTCGTTCCTGAGATTAGCGCGTTCAAGCAAATAAACACTTCAGCTGTATAACATTATAGTATAGAAATATAGTTAGTATACAATGTTTGCGTGTATAGTATTGCCATACTGTATCGCATGTACGAGAAAGGAGCGGACGCTGTGAATTCCCATGCGCCTGCGCAGCCTGTTTCCCCTACCATGGTTATTAACAAACTAATTCCATATTCGCAATTAACTCGAATTAAAATTTGCATTTATTGTTCGAACCTCTTACTTATTACTAATCTAAGTTGCTGTGCATTCCGACTTCATGCAGTATAAATTAAACTTAGTGATAATTCATAAAAAAAAGTCGACTTCCTATTGTAAATCAAAACGACTACGTTTCGCCATATTAACTTTATTTTTCGTCTCTCTTACTCTAATCATAATAATACTTAAACTATCTCTTTCGCGGTATTTCATTCCTTATCTATTTACTCTTTCACTCTCATCGTGTTATTCTATTGTCTTCGGTTTCACTATTACGTTCCAATTACCTATTCTCATCCTACATTCAATATTTTTAACATGACTTACGTTCTATACCTTACACTATTTTGTGACCAAACGGAGTTTTATATCTGTTTGGAATTAGTTCAGCCGTTCATTCGTGATTATAGAACAAACATAATTTCATATTTATAATTTTACTAGCGGGCCCGGCAGACGTTGTCCCGCCCTGATAAAAAAAAATCCTGGACAAATTATATAACAAAACGTTCCTCGAAAATCACTTTATCCACTGGTGAAAATCCGTTATCCGCATAAAGATCCGTTCAGTAGTTTTTGAGTTTATCGCGAACAGACAGACAGACAGACGCGGTAGGGGACTTTGTTTTATACTATGTAATGATTAAGTGTATTATTGTTAAAAGCAGTGGTTAGTGGTTGGTTTGGTACTCAATGGTGGTACATATTGACATAGGATAATAATAGATTCTTTTAAATTTTCTATTTACTTTTAAAATAAATCTTCTTATGGGGAGGCTTTGAGATTCTGATTCGCAGCCTCTTTGTGTAACGAAAAGTGGCGGAGGTAAACATTGTGTCGTGTAGAGTGTTTAAAACACCGATTCTCCTTCGATCACCGAAGTTAAACAACGTCAGACGCGGTCAGTACTTAAATAGGTGACCGCCTAGGCAACCTTGTGACGTTGACTTTTTTTTGTATTTATTTTAAATCAAATGTTTCCCTGTAATAAAAAAGTTTCATGTCTATCGTGTGTATTTACGATACACACTGTTCTTTTTTTAAATTATGTTTTTTATCTACATTTATTGATTTTTTCATGTATTCCATATAAATTTCGATTATTAATCACTTTTCTAACGACTGTAATTATAGGATATAGTAACTTATTTGCTTTGAATTAATTATCAAATACTGGTAATATCTCTAACATACAATCGCCAATAAAGTTTAAACAGTAGTTTACGAAATTCGTTTCCAGCGCAGACATCGTTTTGGCAAACGCTACAAGATTTCCATTGATACGACGATAGAGATATATTATTACATACAGTTTGCGATTCATCTATCTGATTTATCTTCTTGTATTAGTTACTTTATGTTTCTGACGTAGTGACCTACATTACATACATCATACCTTCGAAACTAAATTTATTCGTATCTCTTTACTAGTACTAGCGAGCGTATTTGAAAAGTGGGTTACATGTTTTAATGCCAGTCAGTGGGTCACTAAGTTAGTGGCGTTCCTTGGAAAGGGGATCAGGAGGTTGTAAAACGTATAACAATAAGACTTTGATATTTTTCGCGTGGGCTGTTTAAAAAGCTTTCGTGGGTGGGAGTTAAAGCCACGGAGCATCAGTTCGTACCACGATTCTATGTCCTATCTCGGATAGGAGCTTTTACAAATTGAATCTTGATGTAAACACGGATATTACAAAAATATAAGCAAATATGAAACTTGGTAGATTCTATAGGAAATCAATGTCGCTACCTCATAATATAGTTATTATTAAAAAAAAAAGTAATCAATGGTTTTGCATTTTACTTAGGTTTATTTAAAAAGTCTAATACAGCTGTGACGGATGGGGAACTCGATAGCAAGTTACACGTATTAACATCGAGTTTCGGTAGTAGAGGTCGGGGCGCGCGCCCTCTCGGCACATCTGTCGCGTTGCCGCACTGTACGGTCACGGGAGTGGTAAGCGGATACAGCGGCAACGTCGCTCTCACCGACCATTGTTCAAGCAACAAAGGGTGCCCAGGTACATGCGCTCACTGACATACGCACGCGACTTTGCTTACATTCGTCGTTTACTCAGTTACTAACCATAAAAAAGATAGACTATAGCACCAACATATTATTGCATACTTTTGGCCACCCACATGTCAAGGTAAAATTCTATACCTTTTTTTAAATTGTTTTTTTTTTACAACATTTTTACATTACACGTTAATCCTAGAGACGAACTTGCTCTCTAGTGTAGTAGCCGGAATACACCAACAAGTGAATATATTTTATATTTAAAGAAGCATTTAAAAGCACTTTTAGATTAATAAATTTAATCAAAAATATGTTTTTGTGTTCAGAAAAGCATTTGATATACTCACCATAAACTCAATAAATGAAAAAAGCATTATATTGTTCTCACGGTTTGTTCTATTATACAATTGTTATATCGCCTCTCTCCCTTTAGTACACAATTAGAGTTATTAAATTTACACAAGTGCGAGAGGGACGGACACCTGTTGGGCGTACCTCAGGGGAACATCTTGGGACCCTTATCCTCGTTTTATACGTTGTTACTTAAAACTTCGGTCAGAAGGGTTGTTTTAAACTTCTTTGTTGTTTGAAAATTGTTTTTATTTTTCTTGTTTTCCGCTCCGGTTGCCTACTGTGCTCTTCCAGCCATCTCAAAAGAGGATTTATTAACACATTATGTTCATTGTGGAAATAATTAATTGTTAGTTGATTCATTCAGAATTATAAAAATTATTGCGCTAACTTTTTACGTTTCTTTATGTATTACCGCACTAAACCTATTAAAATCTAGATTTTACGCAGTTGAGGTAGTAGAAAGACAAAGTCCTAGAGCAGGGGTCGTCATACTTTTCTGATCAAGGCCATCATAACTATGTGAGGTACAACTGCGGGCTGCACATTCATATATCGAGTAGTTGACACCACCAATCAATTGACATATTGTTTATGAGCAGTCAAAATGCGATTACCCTATAAGTTTTGTATAGTAACAGAAATTTGTGAAACTATTTATTTATTAGCTAAATTGACTAACTACTTCATTTTAAAGCATATAAAAATATGATTTACGGTTAGTTTCAGGGCTAAATATAGTTTCTTCCTCTCTTTTTCTTTGTCCATCACTTTTCTTCCCATTATTTAGGATCTGGTTTCCACACATTTTTGCGCCAAATTAACATGTCTTGGGTCGTCGATTCTTGCAACTGGGCTTTCTTGAGTTCTTTCGCAATATTTGATCACCAAGTCGAATGTGGGCGGCCTCTACCTCTTTTGCGTTAGAGTAGATTTAAAGCTAATTGGGTACCACATTATCCTCCTTACGTCTTTTTATATGTCCATACCATCTGAGGTGGTTTTCGGTCATTTTGTCAACGATTAGTGCGCTGAAAAATTATGTCTTGGAATTATTGGTAAAAAGTGTCAACTATCCAAATGGAATTATATTAATTATTATATAAACCACTATTGAGGGTAGAGGTAAGAAATCTCTCTTATGGGGGACATGTTGAAAAAATGGCCAACTCTAAGCACTAAATAATAGTTCCAAGACTCTCTAAAATGGCGCTAGCATAGGCAAAGCTTATGGATGGTCCGAAATAATATTGTAAATATAACTTAAAATAAATGCTGTGAGAGAACGTGGAGTGTGATAGATTTTTTGTGATCTTAAAATTAATACATTTAGTGATTACGAAGTGTTTACTTTTATAAAACTTGTTGAAATAATTGAACAATAATAAACACACTACTGTAACTGTACTGTACAGTCGCTACTGTAACGCCATAAAATTTAACGCATTTTGACCGACATTTTTTCATACATGGAGATGGTTCTCGTTGCCTCTACACTCTATATTACCGACGCAAGAAATATTTATGGAAGTGGGCGTGATTACGTTATCAATATTAAAAAAGAATAGTATATTATTTTTATTTTTACGTACACAAACTTGACTCACTTGGACTACTTAGTTTTCCTTTCCCGCGTACTTCCATTTAGTTAACTACATATGTAAAATCAGTTTTGATACTAATTGTCTACTAAAATTGTTTGCTATGTTGTGGGCCCCAGTTTCACAACCACGATCCTAGAGGGTGTTATAGCTAAGACAAATAATATATAACTTCTATAAGGCGCTATCTATATATACGAACTTTACTATATCTATACTATCTATACTAATATTTTAAGGCTGAAGAGTTTGTTTGATTGAACTCGCTAATCTCAGGAACTGCTGGTCCGATTTGAAAAATTCTTACTGTGTTATATAGCTCATTTATCGAGGAAGGCTATATTATCACGTTAAGACCAATAGGAGCGGAGTACCGATGAACAATGTTTCAAAATCGGGTTTAACGTATTATTTAAAAATATTTTCACCTTCTACGTAAACGAAGTCGCGGGCAGGAGTTAGTTAAATCATAGACACACATATTCGGGAGAGCTTCTGCCGTAAAAAAGATAATAAATCAAAGATTAGTGATTTTGATTCTTCGTTTTTTCTTCGAATTTGTTTTCAAACTCAACTGTCCGTCGAGTCGAGACCTTGCTGACGTTCAAGATAACTAAGTGGCTCGTCTATTAAAATTTGTAGGATTTATGAGACATATGTCGGCGTCAGTCAGAGCTGCCCGCGTCTCGTCACGGCGCGCCGTCTCCCGCTGTATTTATAGCGCAATCTGCGTGGAACATTTCATATCAATACCAATAAATAAGCTCACAAATGTCTGGACGTTGCGTATTTTTGATAAAATTAATTTTATTGCTTCAAATTTTCAGCCAACGATACAGGCGTTTGAGAAAGAAAGCAGGAAAACGTGCAGGCTTATCTTTTTATATTACTGCAAGACTTGTATTTACTTCACATTTATTCTCCTCAGCAAATTCACATAGAGTGAATTCGTTGACTACATTGCTCTGCGTCTCTAACGTTTATTACAGAATTTTAACACGTTTGGGGCCAAATATTACGAAAGTTACATCATAGCACGATGCGAATGTGAATTCGCATGACATCCGCGATACGGCGCCACATGTCACATCGCATACTCACTCTTTACTCACAACTTGATTAATCTGGATTAATTAAAGCGATTGAAGTAAGAATTTATGGTGCTTCTCTATAGTACTTGATGTCCTTGGTCTACATTTCCAAAGTTTTCCGAATTTGTAACGCGGTCGATCAGCTGTTGTCTACAATTGCGTTCACATCAGAATTTCTCAACCTTTTCAGTTCTTTCATGGCTACCACGCAAACACAGTATATTATATTATCTGCGGTTAAAAATAATGTAAATAATGCTATCAACTTAACTCTAAGCTAAGAACCGATGGGGCCGTTTAAGTGTCACGTAAACAGAATTTTTGTAATTTCTGACCGCCCCCTCCTCCTGGTCAGCAAAAGTAAGCAACGCTCTTAACCCCTCTCCAATGTTCACGTAAACATTTATATAAGTACTAGCCTCTGCCCGCGACTTCATCCGCGTGTAATAGTTACATTGTGCTAACGCTAACACGAAGCTCTCAAAAGAAAAAAACACTTCGATTTTGAAACATTATTCATTGGTGCTCTGCTCCTATTGGTCTTTTTTTCAAATCGGACCTGAGATTAGCGCGTTCAACCAAACAAACAAACCCTCCAGTTTTATAATATTAGTATATATTTTTAATCTCTTCTAGTTTGCTTATTGATTCATGGGCAGCAGTTACCAAGTCTAGAAATAAGGAATTTATACAGTATATAGAGGAATTAACTTATAGTGGTTCCCTACTAGGGAGATAGTAGCCCAGTGGATAAGACATCGCGATTTACATGTCAGACCTACACACCCAGATCCCTCCATCGCTTATGTCATCAATTATAAGCAAATCGATGACCCCCTAACCGCCTGTAGTGCTTACGTAATACTGAATGTCCCCAATGTAGTACATGATAATATTTTATTGTTCATTCAGAGTTATCGTTTTCCCTGACACAGTAAAAAATATAGTAAAATTGCAAAAGAAGCCACGAAAAAAAGTAAGTATTATTATTATTATAAGAATCGATAGGTGATGAATTATGAAACAGTAGCGGCCGCGCGGGACACTCACAGTACCTTCATCAGAGTAAAACATGGGCCGTCACTCACACCGTCGCGTAATCATTACAGTGTTCGCAGCGAGAACATAGCAAGGTGTCGCGGCCTCGCTGTATATTCTTTGTACTCCAATACATTCTCTTATAACCCTTTTTGCAATTAACGAATTGGATTATAATACAAAATGTTTATAACCAATTAATTTTAATTATACAGTTATAGTACCGACACACGTAAACACATTTAATTTCAGAGTTAAATCTGATATAGTGTACATATATGTGTAAATATACATTACATATGCAATTCGATTATAAATCTGGTATTTAGTATTAAAACGTGTAGAGCGCTCGACATTCATATTCTCTGCTCAAAGTTAGCTTACTATGCATACTATGCTTACATTGAACATTTGTGCGATTAGAAGCTGCGATAAAGTTCGTCTGAGGAGAATACGTCTCGGCGATATAATAAAATAAACAAACATACTTTGTAATCCAATTAAGAAAGCATTTAAAGATCTTTATAATTATAATACAAGCGTTTTATCGATACTCTAAGAGTCTATTTTAGGAAAGAGAGAATCGGCAACCTTTTTTCCTACCTAGTTAGTTAGTACCATGTTCATGCAGAAATGTAGATTTGGTATATGCTTTGGGGAATTCTTCCTCTATGAAAAATTTCATGATGATCGGTTGAAATTTAAGGCAAGAAAACGTAACAAACAAACAAGCAAAATCAATTTCGTGTATTTATATTATTGGTTAGGATAAAGCAGCGACAGTATAGTATAATACTTCATTAACTCAGAATCATACATGTATAAATATCTAACATCAAGACACATAAATGATAACTATACTCATCATATATATGGGGCCATTCAAGTATTAGGTAAGCACTAAAGGGGGGAGGGGGGTGTTTGATTTGCATATTTATGATGACATGAGGGGTACGAGGATCTGGAGGTGTAGGTCTGATATGTGAGGCACGCGGTCTTATCCACCGGGTTACCAACACCCTAGTAGCGAATCACTATAAGCTAATTCCTCTATCAACTGGACAACAATGCAACGGAAGTTCGTTACGGAAATATGACGGCACATTTCTGTACCATCCGGTTAGATAATAATTAAATATAACCAAAACTTCTATTTTAATTTAATTCGTTACTTACCATAGTAATCTCGTACTTTCGTACGTACGTACGTAATACGTTCGTACGTAAATTCGTACTTTCTATATATTATTTACTTTATAATAAAGAGTTGCTATTCATATTTCCTGTGTTGTTTAAGTTCCGAATTAGCTGATAGATGGCACTACAGATAATGAAGCTTTGACTTAATTTGTTACTTAATTACATTGAAACCAGATGGCAGCACGGTTGCATAATATATAATTATACATAAATAATTCTATTGTATGATTTTTATTATTATTGAATTTAATACTTTTTTATTAATATTTTCTTCAAAAATTTTTTATTGATTTGTTTATAAACTTGACAAAATATTTATTTTTAATTTAATGCTACAGTGTGAGAGGAGGCCCACTTCGTTAAAAATATATAGGTCATGGCCCAACAGTTCGCACTCTACAATATATATTTATATTTTGGCCCGTGGACCAAGTCGGGGACTCTCGCGGACTGATTCCCTCTGGAAGATAGATCATAGAATGCAAAAAAGAACAAAAACATTTATTTAAGACTATTACAGTATATTGTTTGATTGGAGTCTATAATACCTGAATTGTATGGAAAACTTCCGCCCACGTCGTTGGGAAAAAGTATATGTCTGTTGCTGTGGTGTTTCTACTATTTATTGGGGTTTATTACCACCTGTGCGAGGTCCAATGTGTTGGGAGTATCATAAAATGGACAGACTGTAATGGATGATTAAAATTGAAGCAAGTTTTCAAGTGTGTCCGCGGTGAATGATAGGCAAATCAAATCAGAAATATAATATTCAGTTTAGGCCCTAATAAGGCACTCATGAACATAAAACTGCCACCGGTTCGGAAAACTACCCAGTCATCGAGAAGAACCGGCAACAAACTGGACCTGGTACGTCTTTATAACATACCTATATATTTCCAATACATCATACAATCGTTTTTAGTGGATGCACAGAGAAGAGTCAATTCCAGACATCACCATCGTTCACATATTGATCAACTCTATAATAGCCTTTTGATGCCAAAGCCCGCTTGACATGGCGCTTAAACTTACAGTCTGGCAAATCGGTAACATGCTTCGGGACTTCATTGTAAAACCTAACACTATTACCTAAATACTATTACTAGTTTTGCTAAATCTTAAACATGGGACGACCAGTTTGTTAAAGTCAGCAAAAGATTAGTTTGATGGCATGACCTATATCGGTGAGTATTTTGTTAGATCGTTCATTAATTAAAGAAATACTTTTTTATTAGTTTATTCAGCAATTAAAAGTATTAGAGGATGATTACGAGGACGAGGATTAGAGCGTAGCATGCTAAACATCAGAAAAATTCAAAAAATTCGACACACCAAAATTAGAGAAACAACAAAAGCAATAGATGCCCTAGAACAGGCTCTTGCACAAAAATGGAAGTGGGCCGGACATGTTGCGCGTCTCCAAGACCAAAGATGGACAAAAAAGGCGACATTCTGGAAAGGACCTCAGGGCAAGAGAAAGAGAGAAAGACCAAACGCCCGATGGGAAGACGAAATCTTAAAAACCGCCGGTTTAAACTGGTTTGTGACAGCCCAAGACAAAGAAAAATGACATTCTTTGGAGGAGGCCTTCACCTGTAGAGGGGTTCTTGCAGATGAAAATTAACTTTTCCCTTTAAAAAATAGTACATTGTAAATTGTAAATATTTCAAATTCCTTTATTTTTTAAGTTCACTTCTTGTTCAAAACTTGTTAAAAATTGCAAGAAATAAAAGGCTTTTTTATTTTTTATTTTTTATTTTATTATTTTATTTTTTATCTGAAAAGTACAGATTTTTGTGAAAAAAATATATTTAAAATGACTAAGAATAAATACAAATAAATCATTTTTAGAAATGTGTCTCTACCTGTTTGTCGACTGTGTTTTGGTGCACGCAGCGCTGCAGTACTACGTTTATATTAAGACGTCATGAAGGAAATCATAACGCATATGTTCGAGTAACATTACGTCTTTCTTTAATTAAAATCGAGTCACTCTATCAAACGTTATTGTAATTTAAATGACGGCTCAGTAAAACGAAGGTATCAGCTAAATATAGGTACATGAAATAATAAAATTATAGAATTGTCGTGTCTGTACATTGAAAATATTTCAAAAATATATCTTGCGTGTGATGTTGCGAAAACTATCAGACGAATTTTCAATTGGTTTTACAACAACTAGCCCTATTTCTTTAAAATCTGTTCTCGGAAAAAAAAGAATCATGATTCGAAGTTTTTTAAACCAGCTCAGCGTTCTAAAGTTCTTAGGAAAGGCAGAAGACGGAATTCATACGTTAATTTTTTTACGTTGTGTGTCGCGCTATACAGATCATGTGTTGCTAAATTTTCTGTTGGTGATTCTACTGGTATATACTCGTGTCTTATATCTACTGATTCGTCTCTTTTTGATCTGTTCAAACTAGACCAACACGATTTAATTGTACACTAAACCTATGTTAAAAACGCGATTCAAAATCATAAATACTGAGAAGAAACCAACCCCCTCATCGAGAGGCACCGGCAACAAACGCGTCGTGTTTAACATATGTATTTAAAATATATTACACGTTACAATCGTTTCTAGTGGATGCACAGAGAGGAGACAATTCCAGACATCACCATCGTTCACATATTGATCCACTCTATAATAGCCTGATTATTCTTTTAAAACTTTAAGCGAGATGTGAATCTATGTGTTTACAGAATATATTGGGGCTAGTAAAATAAACAGAGTCGGTGGAGAGCTCACAACTCAACGTGTAAACTAATCGAACGTAAGAATTTTTATACACTCCCAATATATATTGACTAGATTGTTTATAATCATTATAATTAACTCAACTAGCTATTACACGCGGTTTTACTTGATAATATTTCGTAATTATTAATTTGTCATAAGTGAACGTGTACATTCAGAGGAACTAATTTGTTCACTTTACTATTTTAAAAATTCGTCAGGCGTATAGTGTAGTAGTAATCACTACGTATTATAAAACAAAGTCCTCTGCCACGATTGTCTGTCTGTTCGTGATAAACTCAAAAATTAATCAACGGATTTTCATGTGGTTTTCACCAGTAGATAAAGTGATTTATGAGGAAGGTTTAGGTATATAATTAGTCAAGGTTTTTTTTATTATCTGAGCGAGACAACGTCCGCCGAGCCCGGTAGTAAAATCTATTATTTAGCTGACAGGTTTGATCTCATCAGATAGATTAGCATTGTTGACGTTTAGTTTTTGCTCGCGGCTTCGTTTTCAGGTACCAAGCCTATATACCTCAATAACTCTTATATGTATTTCGGGTCGGATATTTTTTTTTTGTCTGAACGAATTCAGTTCGATAAGGGAAAAAATAAAACCCTTCCATTTTCACGTGTTAGAATGTGTGCGTGCACGTGTATGGAGGTGATATGTGTAACGTTGTTGCAGTGGTGAAAGTTTCTGTGTCACTGTATTCGCGCGAGCAACATCAAAAGGGCTCCACGCCGAGGGAACGGACCTAGGCTTGAGCCGCTGCCGAGGGGGGCTTAGTCTAGTGTGCGGGAGCGAAATTTACCGCCAGACCACTGTGGCGTGATCTGCGGTTACACGGGCGTGGGCGTGAATACGCTCTATTTGAAAAGGCAGGCTGGTACTGGTCTCATAATTTCCGAAGGATACCACTAACGGATTGGGATGACTCGCAGCTTTTTGAAAGTAGGTGGTAGATAGTGATTTTATGTGCGTCCAGACAGACGGTACTCCAGGTCCTTGTGGAGATCGGCTCTCCGCACATACCATAGCGCACCGGTCACATTAGGTAAGAAGCAGTTTTGAAGAATCTGCAACTTACTAAAGCTTTTTTTCGAACTGACTACGCTATTGACCTAGCAAGGTCTTAACAGCTTCACCGGACTACACTAAACTTACTAAAGCATTGCTCTGGCATGTGCACGAAACCGGGACAGCTATATGTCAGAATAGGACGGATGCACGTCTTATACAATGTGAGCTTGTGTCTGAGGGACATCTTACTCTTAAGATAAAGTAACGGATGCAGGCGACTCAAGACCATAGCGCCCATGTTTCGCACTCTATCGATATGTGACCCGAACGTGAGGCGTCTGACTAATTTAACTCCGAGATATTTGACCTCAGTGGTCCAAGGAATTTCGACTCCGTATAAGCTGATGGGCTTAAGTTTGTTAGAACGCCGCCTGGAATCAAATATTGCGGCGCTCTTAGCAGTATTAACTTCTATATTAATTTACTACCCTGTATCGTTTTCAAAGGGTATGAATACTTTTATGATATTGGTTGAAAGCGTAACAAACAAATAAGATTATATTTGCATTTACAATGAGTTATTTACAATTTGAGAAGTTACAATGAGTTAGGATTCTATATCTGGGTGATAAATGTCAGTGTACGTACAACAGCTGTCTAATTAAAATAATACTTGTGCTTGGTCGGAACACTAACGGCCGCGGATAAAATTTATTAACGCATATAATTTTCTTTACATTAACATAGTTACGAAGTTTCAAAATATAACTATTAAAATATTATAACAAAATTAAAACATATATATTTTGTTATTCTCATTTGATTTTGCATTGTTGCGTTACGTTCGGTCAGTGATGCCGCAGGACCACCTCCCTTCCCACACTTCCCCTTTCGCTCCGCCTCCCCCATCCCCCAAACACAGGTTGCCAACGTACTTGCGAGTCCCCTGATGTTGCTAGTGTCTATGGACGACGGTGATCACTTACCATCAGGTGACCCGCCTGTTCGTTTGCCACCTATAATATAAAAAAATGAGATTATTTTGATATCGGCTTCCAACAGAGTTTCGTTAGGTATAAAATTGGGTCTTATATTATTCAGTTTTCATAAGCATATACCTGTAGTCCGGTGAAGCTGTAAAGACCTTGCCGAGGTCAATAGCGTAATCAGTTCGAGAAATAAAGCATATACCTATAGGTACAAAATATTAATTATATTGTCATTGTGTATAAAACTAAATCAGTTTTAAAATGCAACATTAACCCCTCGGCTGATTGTTTAACACCTAGATCTCAAAATAGTGGACCATGCTTTTAAATATCTACCTACCTAATTTCTTAAAATTGATATTATACTGACATAATTCGTTATTGTACAAGTTTTCCAATTTTAGTGACAAATATGCTATTATTTTAAAATTTATGCTGGCAACAGTCTGTTTTTCAGTGCATCATAAGGTCTACATTCGTTATGTACAAAGCTTAAAACATTATGGTTTTGGACAGCCCAAGGGTTAACCAAGTGACGCTGAAGTTATAAATTACGCTACATAAAAGCATTTACTTGAATTTACTACAATTGTTCTGCTTGGTCATACTATTTCAGCAATCGATTTTCATTATTTGAAGTCATTACTTCCATTATTAAACAAGTAAAACATTGCAAAGTATCCAGTAGTGATTTCATTGTTACCACAATATGGCGGCGTTCGTTACTACTCTAAGTATTGAAGATCCGTGATATTATTGTATTTCCGATCCACTTGTGCGTAATTACTAAGCTATAGTAAGTAAAATGCTACCAATGTTAACACAGAATGAAATAAAACAAGATTATGTATAAAAAATAAGATAATATGTTTATGACAGTCCAAGATACCGCCAAAAACTAGTACAATTATGAAACTTATAAAAAAAGTTAATTTAAGCAATGAAACAATGCCATACAGCCAAATTTATTTAAGAATATATGCGTGAGTCTTTTAAATAAATGTTCTCTTAGAGAAAAAAATATGCATAAAATACATTAGAGTACAGAAATGTTATTACATTTAGAATATCAGGTTACTTTGATGCTGCGAAGACACGATTTATACGTTTTATCCGGCCTCTGGCGGCGGTTTATTGCGTTTGTCCTTATTTCGCGTTTGGATTACAAGCTAAATCTTGTTTCGTATTACGTTGTCTGTAGTTATGACACAGATAGCTGAAAGTTTCTTTTCATTCACGTCACGCTGGCCTATATTATCTGTGATTGTGTTGCCAGATAAAAATTACTTACTAGAAATAAAACATATGGACGAGTTTTTGACGGGATCTGTCACGTCATGTAACTTTTATATTTGATTAATTTTTGTATTATTTGAATCAATATTTTGTAATATTGGTGGCATTTTACGTTATATAGTTCGGTTATTGTGCATAAGTGAATTGGATAGAAAATAATAATACGGAGCATGAATTTGAAGATACCACATAACTCTATGGAGAGATCTAACAAGGGGACGCCATCTTGTTGGAATATTGAAATTATCGCAATACATTTTTCATATTATTACCTACTCGACAACCGCAGTAATCTGGACGATTGGTTACCAAAACAAACAAACAAACATGTTCACATATGTATGTAAGAAATACTTTTAAAATTACTGTTGTAATAAGTGAATAAAACTTGCTAAGTATGATGTTAATTGAAATTATCAAAACATTTTTTGTAAATTCACTTTCATTACCACCAACTGAAGCGAGCATCGAGAGAGAAAACATACTTATGACTGCTGAACGGAATTAACTAGACAATGTTCGTGTTTTTCATGATATATGTAACAAAATTACATCATTATTTATTACTAGCTGTGCCCGTGACTTCGTCCGCGTGAAAACTTATGTAAAAAAAACAGCGAATATATCATCTGTATTAAGTTCATTTACTTATCTACTTTTTTCTTTTACTTAAGTCACGTCGATATTAAAAGTACAAAAAATTTTGATAGACGGAACCAATTTTAATGAAACAAAGACTAAATGTTACTCGAAGACATGCTTTATGATTTTCTTGAAGAGGTTTTATCATGAACGCAGTATTTTAGAAGTATTGCGTATACATAAGGACAGACAAACATTTCTAAAATTGATTTAAATGTATTTTATTACTTATTCCTAGACATCAGCAACATTTTTTTTACAAAGTTTTGAAAAGAACGGATTCATTACATTTACATTCTTATTATATGTATAGAAATAATCTATGTTTTTAATATATATAATATATTATTAGAAAGTTCGTGAGATTGTAAGATTGAACGAGTTGGGCACATTTGAATAAAATTTGTCCGCTGCATTGTATCACATAAATTGAACCCCGCAGCAACAAATAGAGCAATCAATCAATAGACGATTGTAAAATATGGATACTCTATTTAGCAATACGACTAAATAAATTAACATTATACCTTACAAACTTCTATTACTGTTATTATAATTTCTCTCTCTCCTAACCAATGCAACGTTGCGGTAGTGTAAAGAACGCAATATAAAAAGGACAATAAACTCACAAAGCAGTGCGTATGCACGATACATAGTTATAAATATATGTGAATACATGAGGTGAAGCGATGCGTGTCGAACGGGTTCGCTACACATCTACCTACGTTCTTATATTTGCATTTGTTAAATTACAAACCTTAAGTCATGGCCATGTGGACATATCTGTCTATAAACAAAAGGCTGTGTAATCTTTTTAAATGAATTGAGAGTTCGTGTGATCGTGCTGACTTAAAAAAAAGTCGAGGCAGTCATAAGGACTGCCGACAGAAGTATAAACTGAAAACAATGGAATAACTGTGTTCTATTTGAATTTTTAAATTAAATATAGTGTACTTATATAAATATGTTTCATAATTTATATATTGAAATATATATATTGTTATATAGTTTATTAAGTAATCAAACATAATATGATGAGCTGCATATTCTCAATACAAATTATAAATATTACATATACACAGGCCGCTATATTACGCGTCGCTAGTCTGACGCAAATCGTGCAAGCGCTAAACGGTCGGTCACGCTCACTGTCATGTCGTGACGCGATATCATAAAATATCTCCTGCTAAAAAAATACCACTCAACGCTCCTAAAGAAGTTTTCACTTTAAAAAAACAGGGTGTATCATAAAGACACACGATACAAGTAATAATTCTGTATTACAGGAAAATATTTTAATTTAAAAAAATACAATAAAACGTCAAGGAGCACGCGGTGTTCCCAGGCGGTTACCCATCTAAGTACTGACCGCGTCCGACGTTGCTTGACTTCGGTGATCGGACGAGAACTGGTGGTTTCCACACTCTATCCGACACAGTGTTAAACCGCACCACTTTTCGGTCACACAAAAAGGATGCCGAATAGAATTTCAAAAAATAAACGATCGATTACAATATCACTTGATGTTTAGTGACAAAGTAGTTCAAGATGTTGAAAAGCTTAGCACAAAAAAAAACTTATTGTTAAGTGTAGTTCTCAGAAAATACATAACTTGAAAACTTAGTATCATTATAGCGTTCAAAAGTACGCGTTATGTCGTTTAATATAGTCTCTGAACTTGCTATAACTGCACAATGAGTGGTTAAGCTACTTTGTCCTAATTCCTCAGCGCCATCAATGCTTAAAGTTATTTGTTTTAATTCTGAATAACTGGTACAATCCCGTTCAACTCTGGACGTGTGGCTACATTGATGAATATATGTTGCGGTTGGCTGCACGAGCCGGGCATGGCCGGGTGCGATGGTCGCGGTTCACTTAGTACGCAAACTCAATAAATATTCGGTCGTTCATAATTTTAATTTTACATAGGTTATTTGTGGTTATACTCCTTTATTCAGATCTCCAGTGGTATCAAAGATCCAAACAACCGTTACCATTCATCCCCTTGGACAGTGGTCGGCAAAGTCATCATCTAAAAGAGCCAAATTTTTTTTTTTATCATAGGAGGCAAACGAACAGGTGGGTCACCTGATGTAAGTGATCACCACCATCCATTGACACTTGCAACATCACTGGAGTCGCAAGTGCGTTGCCAGCCTGTGTTGGGGGGTTGGAGGAGGAAGGGAAAGGGAAGGGGAAAGTGGAAAGGGAAAGTGGAAGGGGAAAGTGGTAGGGGAGGTGGGTCTCCGGCGCTCTCACTGACCGAACGAAACGCAACAATGCCAGCACTGTTACTTCACGACGGTTTTCTGTGAGAGGGTGGTACTACCCCAGACGAGCCGACCCATTCATGCTGAAACCAGTAATAGCTTCAGCATGGCTCTACCACCTACAAAATATAAACAATACAGGCAATGCAACATATTTTAATAGCTAAATAATTGCTTTTTGTTGCAGTTAAACGTAGTAGTGGTCAATCAATTCCAGGCGGAAATGCAAAGTAGCGTCCACTATAATATTTAATTTAGCTTCCTTGTTAGAACTTTCCAGGGAGTTTTCGTGTCATCTCAGAATTCATACTGCGTGGTACTATTCCCATTCACTTCACTTATACACAATAACCGAACCATAATACGTAACATGTCATCAATATTACAGAATATAGAGCCGAATAAGACAAGATTTTGAACAAAATATAAAAGCTACTGACACATACATGACAGCTAAGATCCAGCCAAAACCTAAGTCTTGTTGTCACCCATTTAAACTTATTAATTATATATCATTTTAGAAGTATTATCAACAAAGTCATTGATTTTGTACAAAAAATTTAACTCGCAAATTTAGTTCACTGTTGGATCTAGCCGAAAAAGATAAGGTATAATATATTGCTGGAAATATAAATATCGCATAGGTTAAAATTTATCACCATCGTGACACAAATAAATAAAATTTAATTGACTGTCTTTGATTTTGAAATTATAATGTAAAATTATTTATCCTCGGTCCGTTAACACTGGCAAAAAATAAACGTGTTGTTACATGAGCGATGCATGTTCCCGCCAACGGCCATCAAAACAACTCTAACCTAGAAACGGAATTTAATAATTAATGACATATTTAATGCATAAATATGCTTTTAAAATTGTATTTTTACGCGACTATCAGCTACACGCGGGTTCGTTTGCGATCCACTTTCATTGTTCAAATCAACGTGATACAAAAACACAATATAGCTTGTCTTAGCTGCTTGAAGTTTAAACTTCTTTAGGCGCGTTGTACGGTATTTTTTGGCAGGAGATAAACTTACAATTTCATGTGATGACATGTTATTAAGCGTGACCGACCGTATTGCGCTTACGCGGCTTTCGTCAGCCTAACGACGCGTGGTATAGCGGCCTGTGAACATGTAATACTGATATTTTGCAGCTCATAATACGTTTGATTGATTAATAGACTGTATAAAAATGTATATAATTATTGCTCCGAGTGCCAATAGATATGAAAACCACGCTAATATTGATAATTACAATAAACAAATTCTAAAACTTAAATATTGTCATTCACGCTATAACTAATACTAGAGGGCCTAGCAGACGTTGTCCCGCCCTGATTATAAAAAAAATCCTTGACAAATTACATACCAAAACGTTCCTCATGAATCATTTTATCCACTGGTGAAAACCGCTTGAAAATCCGTTCAGTAGTTTTTGAGTTTATCGCGAACAGACAGACAGACAGACAGACAGACGCGGTAGGGGACTTTGTTTTATACTATGTAATGATCATGAAGATTCAAAAGAGAACACATTTATTTCATTGTTTTGAGTTTCCATTTCTATCGGTGGTCGTTACTCCTGCCTCGACTTTTTTTATTATAATCATTGAATTCCTATCAGGGTTTGATTTTGTACTATTTTAATGAATTCTAACCCTGTGGCTGATTTTTAGTACGCAGATTTTAAAATGGCGGATCGTGTTTTTAAATATTTAATTTTTTTATATATATTATAGTTTTACGTAAAATTATTAGTTGTTGTTCAACCTTTTCGAATTATGTAATAGATATGATATTTTTTAAACTTGCAGTCTATTGACGAGTGCATCATGAGATCTACATTCTTTTGTATGGAGCTTAAACCCTTACGGTGTTATTACAAAAAAGTTAAATACGTATTGAACCCTGGCTTTAAAAAGGTCTCATATTAAATGCACCGCGGTCGCTGAATGTTCGCCATCTTGCTTTTTTGTCTCGCTTTGGTTACGTTAGGTTAGACTTGTGAAAAAGGATAATGCGAACTTGCCTCGGGCGAGCGCGGTGCATTTATTAGGAAACTTTTTTAAACCAAGTATTTAATACGCATTTAACTTTTTTGTAATAACACGGTTATGGTTTTGGACAGTCTACGGGTTAAATAATACGGGGCCAAATAAAAACATTAAATAATTTAAGGTATAAATATAAACAGAACAGATTAAAAGGCCGCCAAAAATTCGCATTTTTATAACTATTTTAGTGTTGCTATTTTCACCCGTTGCAAATTATTATAGGTTATATTATTTTAATTTATTATCATAAATTTGTGTTTCAGAACAACTTTGTTATTGTATTTGAAGAATTTATATTGTTAACATATAAATAGATTTAACCGTTGTATGTAATAAAACTGTTCGCAGTACAGATATCTCACGCAAGTTATCACCTACTTACAAGCAGTTAGATTCATTATGGACTGGTTTATAACGTTTCCGCTCCCAGTATAATTGCACCTTGAATGTTACATCCAGTATATTGGGGGTTCGGGTGAGACTTTATATTACTTACTTCTATCAGGAGTTTGTAACAGTTAGTGAAGAATTACTAACTGAAGTATTTTGTGAGTAGGAAAGAAGATTTCTTTTGAGACAATACAGGCAAAAGTAATGCTTCGAAACGAAACTTTAATTCGTATAAAAAACAATAATATAAGTTTTAGATTATGTATTTGCTTACACATGCAATATTAGTTTCGAAACCTTTTATATTTTTTACTTGCTAAGTGTTAGGTGACCACTGATGCTAGAACAACTCCTAAAAGAATTTTTTCCTGAAAATTATGCGCTGGTTACTAATTATATCATATATATATCATAACTAGCGGGCACTGCGGACTTTGTCCCGATCTGATAATAGAAAAAACTTTCAAAAACTATATACGTAAACCTTCCTCAGTAGTTTTTGAGTTTATTGCGATCAGACAGACAGACAGACGTGGCAGAGGACTTTGTTTTATAATATGTAATGATATTGGATTATTGAACGAGTTTGAATTTGCTGCGCGGACTATAAAACACATATCACTTTATACATTATTCAAATATTTATTTAAGAATAACGTAGTAGTATTTGTTTGTTTTTATAACCGTGTTTTATATATAGGCTTAACCTGATAACGGAAATTGGTTGTAAATAAGATGTCATATTTATAATTCACTAGCGGGCCCGGCAGACGTTGTCCCACTTTGATTATAAAAAAATCCGGGACAAATTATATACCAAAACGTTCCTCGTGAATCACTTTATCTACTGGTGAAAACCGCATAAAGATCCCTTCAGTAGTTTTTGAGTTTATCGCGAACAGACAGACAGACAGACGCGGTAGGGGACTTTGTTTTATACTATGTAATGATAACGTAATTCAAGTCAAGACAAACTAGGTAGCATAGGTGGTATATACGTTATGTTATATAAATTAAAGGAATAATAGCAAATGTAAACAAAAAAAAGTTTACAAATCTCTCGCACAGTTGACAACACTAAAATCAATTCATAATTTATGTATGTAACATGTGGTTTTGTTATTGTGCGCAAATGAAGTGGTTAGGATATAATGTCATGGAGCGTGGATTGTAACTTGTTACAAGTTGTAACAAGACGACCACTATCTTTTTAGTTCATTGAAATAATCGATAGAAACTTGTAATATTATTATCTACTTGACAATAGCAATAATAATCTACTAGAAAAATGATTGCTAAAAATTAAATAAATAATAGGTCCTTTACCTATGAAATTGCCGTTCTGCAGTACTGGCCCTTTCAAATCAAAATAATTTTTGTTTGGCTAAGAATTCTAATTTCAAATTTATTTTATTTTAAAAACATGGAATTCTTTTTCCAAAAGTAGTCATTTGTTTATTGATTAGTGTTACATTTTCATCGCATTTCAATCTTTTTGTCATCATGGATACGTTAAAAATTCGAGTAATTATGGAATATGAGTACTGTCGTGGCAGCAACGCGGCACAAGCGGCACGCAACATCAACGACGTTTACGGAGCTAACACTACAAACCAACGCACCACCTGTTATTGGTTAGCTCGCTTCCGTTCTGGGAATTTCGACCTGAAAAATGAACCTCGCGGTCGTCCGAAGACTTTGGTCGACAATGACGAATTAAAGGCAATTGTGGAAGCTGATGATACACAATCTACGGCTGAATTAGTCAAAATAATATTGGTCCATTTGCGTCAAATTGGCAAGGTAAAAAAGCTTGACAAATGGGTGCCCCACGAACTCAATCATCGCCAGCACGAAGTACGCGTCGAGACGTGCCTTGCACTGCTCAACAGACACACAAATGAAGGAATTTTGAACCGCATTGTTACCTGCGATGAAAAATGGATTCTGTTTGATAACCGCAAGCGCTCAGCAAGTTGGTTGGATCCTGGTTCAGCACCTAAACAATGTCCTAAACGAAAACTTACCTCTAGAAAAGTGATGGTCACTGTTTGGTGGTCTAGCGCCGCTGTGATTCATCACAGCTTCTTACCAAACGGGGTGAGCATTACTGCAGATGTGTACTGTGAAGAACTGAACACAATGATGGTGAAGTTGGCACATCTCCAACCAGCATTAGTCAATCGCTCGTCGCCGCTGCTCCTGCACGACAACGCGCGACCTCATACTGCACAGCAGACGGTCTCCAATTTGCAAGAACTGGGGTTGGAAGTTCTCCGTCATCCGCCCTACTCACCAGACCTTCCGCCTACAGACTACTACTTTTTCCAGAATTTGGATAACTCCTTGGCGTGAAAAAAATTCAATACCCGAGAGGCAGTACAAAATGCCTTTGAAGAATTTGTTGCCTCCCGTCCAGCTGATTTCTTTAAGAAGGACATCAATAAATTGCCACTGCGTTGGCAAAGATGCACTGATTGCATGGGTGATTACTTCGATTAATACAAATAAAAAATACATGAAAAAAAATCGTTTAAACTTTTTCATACAAAATGGCAATTTCATAGGTAAAGACCTAATATATGCCTATAGAATAGCCCACGATTTCGTTCCTAATGTTTTCAAAATTAAACGTTTCGAACGCCACCTATTATAAAATGTTTTCACTAGTTCAGAAACCGTCATAAGTTTGTATATTTACAATTAGTTACTAAATTTAATGGATTATACATGTGTGCCTATAAAACAAACAGACTTGTACCAGATCTTCTAACATTGTATTTTTGTTACAGGTAAATACAGATTGTTTATTTGCATGAAATAAAGATGGCGACGTATCGGAAACTTTGGTAAGTTTTATTTCTAATAAACCATATTTAATGTTACATTATCTTTCGACTCTTAAATCATTACTTTATTAGAGGGTGGTTACAATGGCGCAATTTTGGGAATTTATTATTTTGGCTATAATCTCATTTGACATATTTCTCCTTACGTCAACTCTATATACTTCTATGAACGCAGACGAATGTCCGCGGTCATAACCTAAAATAAAACAATTAAACAGATTTCAATTACTTAAATTCAATGACGGCTTAGTTAATAGCGTATTGGGACAACGCGTCGATGAATATAGATTCGAATCTTAGCAACTGGATCGGAGCTGTCGGTGTACGAAAGCCTTCTCTATATCCACCTGACTAGCTAGCACCTTCAAGTAGAAAATCTGTCACCACACACTGCTTGATATGTCAGACAGTCTCTCTCTAGGCTTAGTGTGTTTAGCGTCATAACACAAATCATCATTTAACATCAGATGATTGTAGATGGTAGAGCCACGCTGAAGCTATTACTGGTTTCAGCACGAATGGGTCGGCTCGCCCCCGGTACTACCACCCTCTCATAGAAAACCGACGTGACGTAACAGTGCTTGCATTGCTGCGTTTCGTTAGGTCAATGAGAACGCCAGAGGCCCACCTGCCCTCGCCTCTCCCACTTTCGACTCCCCTGATGTTGTTAGTGTCTATGGACGGTGATGATCACTTAACATCAAGTGACTCACCTGTTCGTTTACCTGCTATGACAAAAAAGAAGATGATATTGTGGTAAACGCTCAGCCCTATAAAGCATAGAGGCATGATAGACGTCTGCCGTTGTTTACGCATCGCTTAAAAGTTATACTAGATACATTTCGGTCATTTTTTTTACTTTTACTGATTAGATACTTTGTCCTTATTAAAAAAAAAATATCACGATTGATTCATGTAATGTACAGTTGTGAAAGTTAAAAAAAACTATAATTTCTATAAAAACTACACGTTCAGCGGTCTATGTTTTTTGCCGCCAAGAAGTGGGACAAGCGTTGTCGTACTTATGTTTTTTCGTCTGTACTAACTATATATTGTAAACTAGCTGTGCCCGCGTCTCCGTCCGTGTGTAACCTAATGTAAAAAAAACAGTGACTAATAAAACCATCTGAATGTATTAAGTCCATTTACTTATCTACTTGTCTCTCGTACTTAAGTCTCGCCGTCATTACAATTACAATAACTTTTGATAGAGTGAACCGATTTTAATAGAACCAAGACTAAATGTTAATCGATGTAGATTTTATCGTGAACGCAGTACATCAGCAGTGATGCGTGTCCAAATAAACAGACAGACATTTCTATAAATGATTGAAATATATTTTATTACTTATTCCAAGACACTTGCAACAATTTTTTTCACAAAAATCTAAAAAGTACAGACATGTTAGATTTGCATTCTTATTATATGTATAAGATAAAAAAAGCAGACGAAGTCGGGGGGATCAGCTAGTATATAATAGTGATTTCAGAAGTAAAGTAATTTAGGAACGTATTTATGAATATTTCAAAATGTATACTAAACCATGAGAAAATATATCGTCCTCTTTCAATAACAAAGCAATTATTTACAGTATTCAAACGAACAATCGAGATTGTTGTTGCAATACGTATTAACAATACTCTCTGACCATTCGATTCCTACTCTATGTTTATATTCACCCGCTCTGGTGCTATAAAACGCGTTTCCTTTTAGTCGATTGTGATCGATAATCGAATCGCCATTCGTCATAACTAAACACGCCGACATCACTACGCGCGCTATGACAGACAGATTTGGCATTTTGTTTAATTATTTATATGGGTCTTTGGCGGGATCTTAGTTTGCCATGTAGTGGCTTTTGTATTTTACAAGCTGATACCCGTAACCTCGTGTGCGTTGTTTATGATCTTAATTGTTTTGTTATATCTCAAAGGGGTTTTTGACGAAAGTTCCCTGGCGGCTTGACTTCTTCCAACATTTCAAACAATCATCATTACTTTTCAACCACTTTACACAAAATCTTGACATCTTATATATCTTCCTCGTGAATCACTATTTCTATTGATCAAAACCGCCTGAAAATCCGTTCAGTAGTTTTGAGTTTGTCGCGAAGAGGACGCGTCGGATGACTTTGTTCTATAATATGTGGTGACTCGTAATCATATGTTGTTAGACTCTACATTTAGAATATTGGTGGCATTTTACGTAATATAGTTCAGTTATTGTGTATAAGTGAAGTGGATGGAAAATAATACCACGGAGCGAGGATTTTGAGACGACACTAATACTCCCTGGAACGTTCTAACAAGACGGCCGCCATCTTGTTAGAACATTGAAATTATCACAAGGAACTTATAATATTATCACCTACTCGACAATGACAGTAATAATCTAGAAGATTAGTTGCCCAAAAAATTAAATAAAAAAAGTTATATACACTCTTTCACCATTCTTTCGAATTCTGTTTCCAGTTATGGAACTGTTGCAAAAACTACGCTGTCCGCTTTATATTTAAAGTGCTGTATTGTATTAACTAGGATAGGTAACTGGCGGGAATTATAGCAGAATATATGGATTCATTAAAAGAGGTATCTCCATACGAGAAACGCGTTTTTTTATGTTTTCGCCATTCTGTATCCTAAAAAGTGTGAGAAATTGATGAATGCACTATAGTAAATATTCAAAACCTAAATTAAATTAACAGAACCGGTCAAGTTTGACGCTACGCTAAGGATTCCAAATAAAATGGAAGAGAACCCTTTTAATTAAACGTATAGAAGAAAATAACACTCAGTGCGCGAAGTAGTGTCACATTATACTAATATTATAAGGCTGGAGGGTTTGTTTGTTTGTTTGAACGTGCTAATCTCAGGAACTACTGGTCCGATTAGAAAAGTTCAGCGTTAGATAGCTCATTTATCGAGGAAGGCTATATATATAAACCAATGAAAAAATTTTTCAAAATCGTTTTATGTTTCTTTTGACTGCTTCCAATGCGTGTTAGCGTTAGCTCAAACTACTAATTATTCCACGTGGACGAAGTCGCGAGCAGAAACTAGTTTTTATATAATCTATGTTCCTCAACCTTAAAGTTCTCTTGGGGCAATTATATCAATAAAACTAGATCACAATACATCTTACGATTCTCTTGATATTGATGATATCTCGTTTACATTAGATAAACAAATAACCCAATTTGTCGAGCCTCAAATTGGAACTCAAACAAAAGCTTATTAATATTTGATAAAAGACAAAGTTTGTGGGAATAGATTGATATCTGTTATTATTGTTTCACGTAAAACTACGCAACGGACTTTAATAAAACTATCCAATAATTATAGCTGATATATCAGAATAACAGACTATCTACATCAGCTATACTCAACCTGCGGCCCGCCGGGTCTTTGTAGTTGGCCCACCGGATTATACTTTATTTACAATAATTTTAAATCTCGTGCCCATCAGAAATACTACGAGCACGCTGACTAAATTAAATAGATTCCAGATAACCCGACCGCAATGAGTTCCTTATGTTATAAGGGTTATACCGAGCTTGTTTTATCAGACAACCATTTGACACTACATTAATACGTTGTTAACTTTAAACTACGTTTTAATATGTAATACCTACATATTTGTAGTTTGCGGCCCGAGACACCATGACTGAAACGTGTTTGTGGCCCGTTTAAAGAAAAGGTTTAGTACCACTGATCTATATGTATACAATACAGTTGGTGTATCAGTGTGCATACGTGGAGAAAGGGAGGCTTCTTAGGCTTATATGTATTAAACTATATCTTTACTAGCGGTCCCGGCAGACGTTGTCCTGCTTTGATAATAAAAAAAACAACTATAGCACCAACTACCGGATTAAATTGCGAATCTAAGTCATTCTTCAATACACCTGAACACATACAAAAATTTTCATCAAAATCTGTCTAGCCGTGCAGGAGGAATTCAGCCATATATACACGGAGAGAAGAATTATACCTATAAAGATAATAATGTGCATAAACTATATGCAATACGAATTCCCGTAGACCCGAACTAAACGTTAACTATACATTAACCACAGAACTCGTCACAGTGGTCCGGGGGTAAATTTCGCTTCCGCACACAAGACTAGGCCGGCTCTCCTCGGCAATGCCTCAAGCCTAGCACAGTTCCCTCGGCGTGGATGACCTTGAGTAAGCTGCTCGCGCGAAAAAGTGACACAAAATTTATTCATCACTGTAATAACATTACACATATCACCTCCACACACGTGCACGCACACATGCTTACATATGAAAGCGAAAGAGTTTTATTTTTTTCCCTTATAAAACTGAATTAATTCAGTAAAAATGCCCGATAAGAAATATATATACGAGTTATTGAGGTATACATGCTTGGTATACATGTATATTTCACTAACTCATATATGCATGAATATGTACCTTAGCTCGCCTTAGTTGTCTAGTGAAGCTATTAAGGCCTTGCTAGGCCACTAGTGTAGGCAGTCCGTAAAAAAAAGATCCCTATTGCAGATGTTTTCTTAGATATGTAACTAGTATCATTGTATGTATTTCAATCGAGTGTATATAGTTTGAGTAGCTAGCTAGGCCAGGGCGCCGCCGCGCCGCGCCGTTGTGACAAAACACCAAACTTGAAAATGTGTCGCGGAATTAAAAACTTTGGGAACCCCTGCCATAACCAGTCAAAACCCCGACGGAAACATAATCTAAAATAGTCCGTATCGACAAATAAACTGGTTCCGACGAAATACAACATCAATCAATTATGAACGAACTGTTCGAATATAACCTTGGCCCGATCTCAACGAGAGAACATTACCATCCTATAAAAAAAAGAAATGGCGTGAATTTTTGGCGGGATTCCTAAATAAACAAATTTGTTTATATTTACGTGGCTAAAAAAAAATTGTCAGTTGACTTTACGCCTTCTGATGACGTCCGCTAATAGGTGCCGACTGCTCAGAGACTATTCCAAAAATCATAAAAACAAATAAAGGTCTAAAGAGAAAAACTGGATAAGTCAATTTTTGATTCCAATTATTTTTTGTACTTATTGACAATTATATTATACATAAAAAGCTGTATATACGTTACCTACATGCTATTTTGACAAAATAAATGTTGCTTAGATATAGGCGGATTGACAGGGCAGCCCTCAAATATAAGCTAGCTCGCCGAGGTTTAACAAGACGCTGTCGGAGCGCTTATGACGTATCTACAGCTTTTTAGTTATCACCAGCAGGTCCGGCGGTCGTTGCCCTGCCCTGATAATTAATAAAAAAATACAAATTATATACATAAACCTTCCTCGTGAAACACTCTATCTACTAGTGAAAACCGCGTGAGAATACGGTTAGTAGTTTTTGAGTTTATTGCTAACAGATAGACGCGGCAGTGGCCTTTGTGTTATACTATGTAATGATATCATTGGTTTATGGCCACAAAAATATTCCTTTCATATAAATACTATCTAAAACGAGTGTAGAACGCGTTGTGTCTCATTCTTTTTGTTGTTGTATTTCTTCTTTAATACTAACTAAACTATAGCTAAGTCCTTGACTTGACCACGTCGGTTATCATTATTAGGCATATTTTATACAGAATACAATTCCAAATACATATAACATACAAAATTTCCATCATCATTCAATCATTCTTTCTTATGTATTCAAGTCCATAATAAAATGCTTTCTAAATTTAAATTGTCTCTCCTGTAAAGTTTTGTAAATGTGACTTAGCTAATTTTTCTCTTTAGCACTTCAAATATAATAGTCATATTCGTTTTATACAAAAATCTGCGCCAAATCGGTTATTATTGGCTCCAGTTATATTTCCAAACGCGAAAAATCTTTAAAACCTAGAAACAGATTGCAGCGCCGCCTACCGGTTGTAATCAAGATAAAAACTATCCTATGTAGATGTCAAGTTCAAACAAATTACACGTGTGCAAAATAAAGTTATTTACTTTCGGAGTTCATTCGAGACAAACAACGAGACAGACAATTTTTATAAAGCTAAAAGTAATCAATATTTTTTCTATAAATTTTATTCCTTTATTTCAAACCGTTCAGACAGCGCACGCCATCTATACATACAATAAGAAAGTAAATCTAACGTGTCTGTAATTTTTAGATTTATGTGAAAAAAATTGTTGCAGGTGACTAAGAATAAGTAAGATATATTTCAATCATTTTTAGAAACGTCTGTCTGTCTATATGTCTGTTTGTTTGAACACGCATCACTGCCTAAAGTACTGCGTTCACGATAAACTAAGAAAATCATAAAGCATATAGTCGAAAAATATTTAGTTTTTATTTTATTAAAATCGGCTCATTTTATCATAAGTTATTGCAATTTTAATGACGACACGATTTAAGTACGACAGAAACCTAGATAAGTAAATTAAGCACAAGGACACATAAACACACAAGGACTTAATACATTCAGATGATTTTCTTAATCACTGGTTTCTACGCGGATGAAGCTGCGGGCACAGCTAGTTTTGAATAAGCGTGTATGTATATAATAGGTCTTTATCTATGAAATTGCCGTTCTGCAGTACTGGCCATTTCAAATCAAAATAATTTTTGTTTGGCTAAGAATTCTAATTTGAAATTAATTTTATTTTAAAAACATGGAATTCTTTTTCCAAAAGTAGTCATTTGTTTATTGATTAGTGTTACATTTTCATCGCATTTCAATCTTTTTTGTCATCATGGATACGTTAAAAATTCTAGTAATTATGGAATATGAGTACCGTCGTGGCAGCAACGCGGCACAAGCGGTACGCAACATCAACGACGTTTACGGAGCTAACACTACAAACCAACGCACCACCTGTTATTGGTTTGCTCGCTTCCGTTCTGGGAATTTCGACCTGAAAAATGAACCTCGCGTTCCTCCGAAGATTTTGATCGACAATGACGAATTAAAGGCGATTGTGGAAGCTGATGATACACAATGTACGGCTGAATTAGCAGCAGCTTTCGACGTTAGCGTCAAATTGGCAACGTAAAAAAGCTTGACAAATGGGTGCCCCACGAACTCAATGATCGCCAGCGCGAAGTACGCGTCGAGACGTGCCTTGCACTGCTCAACAGACATACAAATGAAGGAATTTTGAACCGCATTGTTACCTGCGATGAAAAATGGATTCTATTTGATAACCGCAAGCGCTCAGCAAGTTGGTTGGATCCTGGTTCAGCACCTAAACAATGCCCTAAACGAAAAGTTACCCCTAGAAAAGTGATGGTCACTGTTTGGTGGTCTAGCGCCGGTGTGATTCATCACAGCTTCTTACCAAACGGGGTGAGCATTACTGCAGATGTGTACTGTGAAGAACTGAACACAATGATGGAGAAGCTGGCACATCTCCAACCAGAATTGGTCAATTGCTCGTCTCCGCTGCTCCTGCACGACAACGCGCGACCTCATACTGCACAGCAGACGGTCTCCAAGTTGCAAGAACTGGGGTTCGCAGTTCTCCGTCATCCGCCCTACTCACCAGACTTTGCGCCTACTACTTTTTCCAGAATTTGGATAACTCCTTGGCGGGAAAAAAATTCAATACCCGAGAGGCAGTACAAAATGCCTTTGAAGAATTTGTTGCCTCCCATCCAGCTGATTTCTGTAAGAAGGGTATTAATAAACTGCCACTGCGTTGGCAAAGATGCATTGATTGCATGGGTGATTACTTCGATTAATACAAATAAAAAATACATGAAAAAAATTCGTTTAAATTTTTTCATACAAAACGGCAATTTCATAGGTAAAGACCTAATATGACACCCTACGAACAGGAACTATAGCAGCTAAGGTTCCTCATTTGTCGTGTATGATTTGGTAAAGTCAATGTAAAGTCAAAAGTATGTGCAATAATGTACTATAAGTTATGTTAAGTATCATAATGTCTTTCTGACAAAAATTGGGTTAAATCATAGAACTCGAAGCGGTGTCGTCGGCATAGATATCCGAGTTCGCTGGCGCTGAATCACTATAGTGTAGACTATATCCAACTAATCGTTACAATGTCGTCGCGTCTGTCGGTGCGTAATCGTTGCTTTTTATCGCTTTGTTTTTAATCAGCCATTGTTCTTGTTAAACACCGTGAGAGCCATCGTTTCATTGTGCAAACGAATGTTGACGTATCCGTACTGGTATGTTCAGTTAATCTGGCGTAAGAGCGCTAAAGTACGCCAAAACTAAGGAAAATTGCGCCAATCTTTGGATTATATAAAATCTTGTTTAGGTACCTTGAACAGTTAAACGTCACGTTCGGGTCGGCGATGAATGTGCTGGAGCGAAATTCACCGTCGCTTTTGAAGCGTCGAAAGACTACTGATCGTTTGCTGCCGTTATTTAGTGGCGAAGATCAGACAGAACATTTCGCAGCCGTCCTTTATAACGTGGGGCATCGCGTTTCAATTTTCCCTAATAATACACAATATTTTACTGAATTGAGGAATGTTCTCGCAGAGTCTATTATTTTATTCATCCCTAAATATCATAAAAATCAACGTGTATATGTTGTTCTTATTGTACCACGGCAAAGTGACTGCACTATGCCTGATGGTCAGCACAGTACAATCTAAAAACAATGACGAACTATCCATCGCTAGTCGCTGCTGTCATGTCGGCCTGTGTAAGTGTCTCTTCACGTAACGCTTAAACATATATCAGTTAGTTTACTTATAACTCGAATATCACTGAACCGATTTACTTCAATCTTTTTGATGTGAAACATCTATAGGCGCGGATAAACCTGATTTTGGCTTAGCGCGACGCGACACGGCGACGCAAAACACGAACTTTGCACTGATAACGAAATACTCAAAGACATTTGCAACACTATCTATATAAACATAAGATTCAAATTGTTTTGTCAGCCACTCGTTATACTAGTGTTACGCGGCACGAAATAAACTATATTATTACAGAAAAATATTTCATCACCATTTGTCAATTTACGCGGGCGATGCCGCGGGAATAGCGCTAGTTATCATATGTTGTAGAGTGAAAACTCATCGCGTTGACGATCCGTGTGAACTGAGTTAGCCGAGCGCAGTTCACCTCGGCCTTGACCTTCGCGTGGGTTTCGCTATGAGCTGATCTCGTGGCGCCCCCCAACGGCAATTACTCTCCGAAAACTCATAATTACATATCATAATGACTCTTGTCACTAACACGCATGCCTTTTGTATATTCGTATTATATCGGCCATTTTGTTTTGGCGGTTATGCAAACCTTACGTCGTAGCTGCTACCAATTCATGTAGAACAATTATTGCTAATTGTTTATTGTATAACTAGGCGGACAGGAGTGTTCAGAAGTACAAGGGATTTTCGAACATTTACCATTTAAAGGGGTTCAAAAATGTCATGGGGAAAATAGCTGGGAGGAAAATTTTATAAAACACTAGCTGTGTCTGCGACTTCGTCCGCGTGGTACCTGATATACAAAACAGTGACTAATAAAGTCATATGAACGTACTAAGTCTAATTACTATCTTCTTTTCTCTCGTACTTAGTCGCGTCGTCATTAAAATTACAATAGATTTTGATAGACCAAACCGATTTTAATGAGACGAAGACTAAATAAATGTTACTCGAAGATGATTTATGATTTTCTTGAAAAGGTTTTATCATTAACACAATACTTTAGCAGTGATGCGTATTCAAACAGACAGGCAGATAGACTTTTCTAAAAATGATTGAAATGTATTTTATTACTTACTAGCCGACCCGTGCCCACTTCGTTGGGCGGTAATAGGCATTATCAAGCTACAACTTTTCTCTAGAACTCAATCATATATATCTCATAATTAAGGCAGCGTTCTTAAGAAACGTTTTCGTTCGACCATTTTTCTCCGACTCCCCAGATATTACCCACTACAACCTTACAAACTTTACCTCTTTATAATATTAGTATAGATTATAGATAATATAATTAGTTAATAGCTTCTGCCCGCGACTTCGCACGCGTGGAATAGTTATTTTGGGCTAAGACGCAGCGGAAGCTCTCAAAAGGAAAAAATACCCCGATTTTAAAACATTTTTCATTGTTGCTCCGCTCCTATTGGTTTTAGCATAATGGTATGTACCCTATAACACTCATAAATAACGTGGCTTTATATTGGTAAAAGAATTTTCAAAATCGGTTTAGTGGTTCCTGAGATTATCCCCTACAACGTCACAAACCCACAAACTTTACCTCTTTATAATATTAGTATATAGATTATAGCCCCTGCCCGCGACTTCGTCCGCGTAGTAATAGTTACTACTCTGGGCTAACGCTGACACACAGCGGAAGCTCTCAAAAAAAAAACATCTCGATTTTGAAACATTTTTCATCTGTGCTCCGCTCCTATTGGCCTTAGCATGATGATATATAGCCTATAACCATTATCGACGAATGAGCTATATAACACTGAAAGAATTATTCAAATCGGACCAGTAGTTCCTGAGATTACCCCTTACAACGCCACAACGTCACAAACTCACAACGTCACAAACTTTACCTCTTTATAATATTATAGTATAGACTAGTATAGACTAGCGGGCTCGGCAGACGTTGTCCCGCCCTGATTATGAAAAAATCCTTGACAAATTATATACCAAAATGTTCCTCATCAATCACTCTATCCATCGGTGAAAACTGCATGAAAATCCCTTCGGTAGTCTTTGTGTTTATAGCGAACAGACAGACAGACAGACGCGGTAGGGGACTTTGTTTTATAATCTATAATGATAATGATTCCAAAATACCTGCAACATTTTTTTTACAAAAATCTAAAAAGTACAGACACTTTACATTTACATTCTTATTATATGTAAAGAAATCAAACATTATTGAATAGGCTTCGTGATGGAGTCATAAACAAGAGGTGTTAGGTTCGATCTTTTTTGAGTCATTAGTGATTAGTTCAGTACCAAATGACTGTAGGCTTAACTGGATTGATTGATCCGGGATGATTCCCGTTACACAATCAGCTACAACTACAAGGGAGTTATGTTACTGAGGGAGGTTATGGTTTGTGAGGTACGCGGGGGAGGGGCGCGCGGGCGGTGCGTTCGTGAACTCGGCCGCGGTTGATCTCGGCGCGACGCGGACGGCGGCCGTCGACCCCGCCGCGCCGGCTCACGGCCAACCGGTCCGGAACGTGTTCGATACAACTCCGCGGTGGTTCTGCACGCCTGGTATCCGCCCGTACTGTACGAGCGATTCGCTAAAATTAATAAACTAGTTTTTTCTCAAACAAAAACTAGTTCTTCTCAGCTGATGATTTGTATTCCACAACACTACATATTATTTATGTATGTAGATCACAACAACATAGACATAAAGTTGGAACCTATTGTTTGTCCGGCCCTAATCTCCGAAACGGTTAAACCGTTTATGATAAGACTTTTACGGGCTGATAGACGGAATTATCAGAGTAATCTAGACATATATATCATTACGCTTTTTCATAGGAGTTAAACATGCTATAAAAATGAATGAAGTTAAATTGCAATAGAATATTGCAATAGAATATCCCGAGTTCCGTTTAAATCTATTAGGTCTTTACCTATCAAATTGCCGTTTTGTATGAAAAAATTTAAACGAATTTTTTTCATGTATTTTTTATTTGTATTAATCGAAGTAATCACCCATGCAATCAATGCATCTTTGCCAACGCAGTGGCAGTTTATTGATGCCCTTCTTAAAGAAATCAACTGGACGGGAGGCAACAAATTCTTCAAAGGCATTTTGTACTGCCTCTCGGGTATTGAATTTTTTTCCCGCCAAGGAGTTATCCAAATTCTGGAAAAAGTAGTAGTCTGTAGGCGCAAGGTCTGGTGAGTAGGGCGGATAACGGAGAACTTCCTACCCCAGTACTTGCAACTTGGAGACCGTCTGGTGTGCAGTATGAGGTCGCGCGTTGTCGTGCAGGAGCAGCGGAGACGAGCGATTGACCAATGCTGGTTGGAGATGTGCCAGCTTCTCCATCATTGTGTTCAGTTCTTCACAGTACACATCTGCAGTAATGCTCACCCCGTTTGGTAAGAAGCTGTGATGAATCACACCGGCGCTAGACCACCAAACAGTGACCATCACTTTTCTAGGGGTAAGTTTTCGTTTAGGGCATTGTTTAGGTGCTGAACCAGGATCCAACCAACTTGCTGAGCGCTTGCGGTTATTAAACAGAATCCATTTTTCATCGCAGGTAAAAATGCGGTTCAAAATTCCTTCATTTGTGTGTCTGTTGAGCAGTGCAAGGCACATCTCGACGCGTACTTCGCGCTGGCGTTCATTGAGTTCGTGGGGACCCATTTGTCAAGCTTTTTTACCTTGCCAATTTGACGCAAATGGACCAATATTGTTTTGACGCTAACGTCGAAAGGTGCTGTTAATTCAGCCGTAGATTGTGTATCATCAGCTTCCACAATCGCTTTTAATTCGTCATTGTCGACCAAAGTCTTCGGACGACCGCGAGGTTCATTTTTCAGGTTGAAATTCCCAGAACGGAAGCGAGCAAACCAATAACAGGTGGTGCGTTGGTTTGTAGTGTTAGCTCCGTAAACGTCGTTGATGTTGCGTGCCGCTTGTGCCGCGTTGCTGCCACGACGGTACTCATATTCCATAATTACTCGAATTTTTAACGTATCCATGATGACAAAAAAGATTGAAATGCGATGAAAATGTAACACTAATCAATAAACAAATGACTACTTTTGGAAAAAGAATTCCATGTTTTTAAAATAAAATTAATTTGAAATTAGAATTCTTAGCCAAACAAAAATTATTTTGATTTGAAATGGCCAGTACTGTAGAACGGCAATTTCATAGGTAAAGACCTATTATAAACCAATGACATACGTGTACCACATAAAAATAAGGCTGTCAATGGGTGTATAAGCATTAAAGTATAAGGAATTTGGTATTATGAATCTACATCTTCATTGTTTATAAGCGCCTGGTACTTTGTTACTGTCGCATAAGATAAGTTCATCGAACACAGACTTTGGTGATGATGACTAATGGTGATGAGGAACAACGTTATCCATCTTAATAAAAGTGGGCACACACTCCAATAAGAAGACTTCTTAATGCAGTTCAGGAGTAGACGAGGCATAGAATACGTCTTATTGTCAAACAACAACAAAAAGTTATAAACGGAGGCTGCGTACAGATGGTGGCAGGATGTGTCATTGTCATGGCCTCACGGCCTCCGTGCGCCCGCGCCGCTGCGGGTCACTCACCTCCCCTCTATTGTTACAAATATACCTTTATGATCATAAAAAAACGATTACACATCACGCTTTAACCTTACGTGGTTGGCAGAGTTCACTAGATATTGTTTATTTATAATTTATAGAAAAAGGACATTACACTAAGCAAACTTTAAAACTGCAGTTAGTTTGTAAAAGCAGTGGTTTTCTAAACAATCTTTCTATCATTCAATCATTGCTATCTCTTCCCCAGAAAACATGTGCTTATTTATGGCTTGCATATACTAACGTATTACGCATATAATGTTTTATTTTAAATACTATAGTGTTACCTCGTCCGTGCGGTTATACATTCAGGTCCTGTCAGTATATCAGTGCTGTAGCGTTTGTGTTTGAAAGTCTGCTGCCTTATGCTGAGTTTACTGTCCTATTTTACTCCATACAACACTCATTTAACACGCCTCTTTGTATTATGCCATTTTGTATATATCAGTGGATATGTATTGTGTGTCTGTCAAATATTTTCTTTTTTCTCACAAGATTTATTACCACTGCGACTCAAATGTAAATTTATGCGATTATTCATCCTTTGTTCTACCAGATACTTGAGGAAAATAAAATAAAAATCAATATTTTACTTAAATTCGGCGATCTGCAGTTGAGTCAACGCTTTAAAATGTTTACCTAATTTAACCCTGTACGTGTAATTTACAATTATTATTTTTACAAGAGAAGCAGAGTAAATAAACTAGAGGCGTGTATTTTATTTTGTGTTATTTTTGGCAACCAATCTTCTAGTAGATTATTACTGCCATTGTCAAGTAGGTAAAGTAGGTAAGCTGGCCACTATGTTGTTAGAATATTCAAATGATCGCAACAAACTTGTAATATCATTTACACATTCATTAACAACATTTACATTTACCAACTCGACAATAACAATAATAATATAGAAGATTGTTTGCCACAGATAAAATAAAGAAACGTCTGTCTAACTGCCTTCGTATAGTTAGGATTGACGATAAGTTAGAAGGTATTTCCAATAGAAGTTCACAATGCACTAATGTAAAATCTGGGAAAATGGAGCACTTTGGCTGAGTGTTGGGAACAAAGCCGAGACCGGTCGAGACGTTGCGTTTCCTTGTTGAGCTTTGAAACAAACTCTATGTTTGTAACTTTGCTTACCTTTTTACCTTAGTTTTACTCAATAGGAATTTACCTATGTATTATATTTAAAACTGCTAATAGACTTGTAGTTTAAACAATGTTAAGTGTCCGTTACGCTTGCATATAGTATTGCATTGCATATTAGTAGGTGGTAGAGCCACGTTGAAGCTATTACTGGTTTCAGCATGAATGGGTCCGCTCGTCCGGGGTAGTACCACCCTCTCACAGAAAACCGACGTGAAGTAACAGTGCTTGCATTGTTGCGTTTCGTTTGGTCAGTGAGAGCGCCGGATACCCACCTCCTCTCCCCTTCCCTGTTCTTCCCCTCCCCATCCCCCACTTCCCCACTTCCCTCTCCCCCAAACACAGGTTGGCAACGCACTTGCGACTCCCTTGGTGTTGCAAGTGTCTATGGACGGTGGTGATCACTTACCATCAGGTGACCTACATGTTCGTTTGCCTCCTATAACATAAAAAAAAAAAAAAAAATAGTCAGAATACCTTAAACTAATAACGTAATACATTGCTGCTACGCAATATGTAAGAGAATTATTCAGGACTAGTTGTGCTCGCGAATTCGTCCGCGTAGAATTTAATGCAAAAAATAGTATTTCGTTGACTGTGTCTTAGATAATATTTATACATTATATAATATCATGTTTTTGTAAGAGATTGAAGTCTATTTACATATCTACTTTTCTCCTGTACTTAAGTCGCGTCGTCATTAAAATTACAATAACTTTTGATAGAGTGAACCGAGTTTAATGAAGAAAACACTAAATGTTACTTGAGAATATTCTTTATGAGTTTCTTGGGGTTTTATCGTGAATGCGTTACTTTAGCAGTGATGCGTATTCAAACAAACAGACTGATAGACAGACAGACATTTCTAAAAATGATTGAAACATATTTTATTACTTATTCCATGATATCTGCAACATTTTTTTCGCATAAATCTAAGTATCTAATCTATCATCTATCGCATGTCGCATTACAGCCTGCGCACAGCCGCGGAGTAGAGGTAGAGTGAAAGGCATTCGGCAGAGCAGTGAAGCCCAATATGTGTATCATCGGAATGATTTATACGTAATTTGTAATTAAAATGTATAATTGGAAGTCTTGTCTAGTATAGATTTCCCATTATCATACACATTTTCCAATTATTAAGTTAAGATAAAAAAAGCGATTTTACTACCCTGAATCGAAAAAAAATTCGAAAGTTTTCTGTAAAATGCCTACGATCTAAAAAAAGTTTCACTTGCATCGTGCTTTCATAAGATCACACAATGTTTTATATATTCAAAGAGTGTCACGACACGATGGTGGCTTTCTTGTTAGAACTGTCTATCGAGTTTTTATGGCAACATAATATAGCTTTTGTAGTTATAATTTACAGTCGACTTTCCATCTGAAAAACAAGTAAATATCACGCAAGATATTATAATATGTCGAGTAGTTCCGAATCAAAAGTTACAAAAAAAAAACACCAAATGACAGACCCAGATCCCACTAAAAACTCGATGACAACAGATACGCCTGTGTTGCCAGATTGGATCTGGTGTTACCAGTTATTTTGTTAATCCACTGTCATGGTAAAACTATTTTATAGGGTATTGATTACTAAAGAAACCTGATAAATGAATACGGATTAATTAAATTGGATAGACTTAGTCGGCGATAATTCAATTTAAAAAAAAAACTTGATAATTAGTCATAAAAACCATTATATGGCTTCAGATTTGATTGGCTTTTTATCTGTTGCATTAAAAACGTATACTAAGCTTTGCTGGTAGCGTCGTTTACCTATTTTTACTGTAACATCTAGCAATTCAGTATATTTTTTACATTCTTAAATTGATTTTGGAAATATGTAATAATGATTAACCCTATTTCATTCTGGATTAAGCATAGTAGAGGGATTGAAGAAAAGTAGATAAGTAAATGGACTTATATATTGAGATGATTTTATTAATCACTGTTTTCTCACAAAAGTTTTCACGCGGCCGGAGTCGCGGTCACAGTTAGTATATACTATATAATATAATATTAAGGATTAGAATAGATTAGAGGCAGATATGTTCGGTTAATCAAAAACCCCAAAATGAAATAGAATTTAAAAAAAGGATAGAGTTTGACAAAATGAAACAATGCTAGGCTTGTAAATAGTATATAGTTTAATATGGACCAACCAAGGGTGCGCTGATTGGGTCATGTAGGTTAAGCTTCCAATTCGCAGTAATTCTAATGTCCCCGACAGAGGACGTGTAGGGCGGGCGGCCAAATGACGCGTCAGCGAAACCTAGATTACAATATGTAAGATTTAATGGTAATACTGTGGTTTGAATTAGCTCGAAGTTTTTATTAAAATACTAGCTTATGCACGCGGTTTCTCTCGAGTTAAGTTGAGTTGATATATCACTCATGAACAGTACACGTTTTGGGATGAAAGTACTGTTCTGTACTTCTAATACGTATATGCAAAATTCCACGATGATCGCTCGGTTAGTTTCGGCGTGAAAATGTGACAAACAAACTCAATTTCATATTTTTCTAATAATAGGTGCAGTAAAAAGAAATCCATTATTTTTCCAATAGATGGCTTTATTTATCATTATCTCGCGTTACATAAGTCCTATCGGGTTCCACTAGATGGCGTTAGAAAGATGAGATTTCGTACTATAAAACTATTTTGACAATTTTGTGATTAGTTGACTCAGTTTTGTTTGAGCGCGCGAAAATATTATTATTATTAGTACGAATGAATATAACCAAAGCAAAATAGTGCGCCTGCTTAACTTATAAAAACTGTATGTACTTGTCAGAGTTTTTCGACAGTTACACTTGAGAATAAGTTCTGAATGACCACGATCTTGAAACGCGTGGTCACTTACCAACAAATGGTATTCTATTCTGCAAAACCCAGAATACATGACGTGGTTTATAGACGACGTCTCACGTGAGTCAAAATTATCTTTGTAGGAAAAATAACAACTACCCTCAATTTCAATGCAAAAAAATATATAATGATAGTAATGTAGTAAATATATATTGTCTTATAGAAAGGTATGTTTAAATATACAGTGTGCGCCAGTTTTCGCCGAGTACACGTTATGGTGTGAGCACACTCATGAGAGATAGCGATTTATTATCAGAAGATGTTTTTTATTCTGATGATCGTGCTAATTTGTATTACTTGTTTATTGTCAAAAGGCTATTATAGAGTGGATCAATATGTGAACGATGGTGATGTCTGGAATTAACTCATCACTGTGCATCCATTAAAAACGTTTGTGACATTTACCTAATATATTATATATATTTGTTAAAAAGATAAACCAGATCGATGACTGGGTTGTTTTCCGAACCGGTGGTAGTTTTGACGTTCATAAGTGCTTTCTTAGGGCCTAAATTGAATAAAGTGTTTTTGATTTGATTTGATTGTAATTAATGTAACTAATTTAGGACTGTCACCTTTTATGAAAAAAAGCTAATAATCTTCTACTGAAATTCTTTGGCTTAGAAATATTATACAACAAGTATTTAGAGAAATATTTCTACATATAAACTGATCTTAAGTTTTATAGTTTACTTTTAATATTTATGATTGTATCTAATGTAAGGCTAGATAAATCACGTCAGCATGTTAATACAAATACGTAATGCCAAAATAAACGGCATAGATATTTTGCCTTTAACCACTAATAGAATCTGGTTGCGTTATTGCGTTAGATTGATTTTAGTATTGTTTTATGAGGATAATTAGTGCTGTTATTTGGGAAATAAGAAAAGTAAATAATATATGATAGGAAAATAAAAAAATACTATCATCGTTATTTTTTCCCGACTTCCATAAATTACAACAAAATGATATTTACTACATAATTTAATTTCAAGCTAAATGTAGCTTGTACTATAATAATCAAGTAGCTACAACGTGACTATCTATGTTTATTAACATATCTGTAGTTTTGACTATACGTTGAATTTTACTTTTCTATAAATTTTGTTACAGATACCTATTGCAAAATGCATTATCATTACATATTATAAAACAAAGTCCCCTACTGCGTCTGTCTGTGTGTCTGTTTGTTCGCGATAAACTCAATGACTACTGAACGAATTTTCATGCGGTTTGAATGAATATAGTAGTAGAGTAATTTTAACTCACTAATAGCTTGCCCATTTTATATAAAGCTTTTGAGCAAAGGAAATATGCATTATGTTATTTCGAAATAAATAGGCTAATAGTTTTTAACATAATAAAGAAATAGATTAAAAAAAAAATATTTATATTATTTATTTAACAGCAATAGTATATAATATGTCAATGCCACATATAAGAATATAAGTACATTTAAATTATATAAAAAAGTCTGTGTGTACTTATGTACACGCGTTAGAAGTTATACTTCTTTGGCGTAACAAGATAAAAATTTTATCTTTCGCCTTGTTCTACGTTTGTAGAAAAAACGACACTAACAATAGAAAAAGTTGACTATAGCTAACTTCAGGGTGTCGGTTTTTCGTGACGGTGTGCGCGTACATCGTAAAAATTTACTCTCGTCATTTTTCCCTAACGCGCCAAAAGAAGTATAACTTCAATAAAAGTACAACCCGAAAATAATTACTAGATAAATAAATATATAAAAATACGAAATAAATATATAAAAACATAGATAATCAAACATACAATAGACAATTATTTTCGTCAACCAGAAAGATCAACATATATAGAAATCGATCTTCAAACCTCATAACTTTCCAGTAAGCATGTACAATTGAACCAGGAGCAGTAACCGAACGTTTCCTTTCTCGCTCCGTTTATGACAGTGACCGCACCGCAAAGCGCTTAGAGCGTTTTAAAGCTTTCACTGTAGGAATCGAGGCATCGCTGTTTATGCTACAAACTAGGCCACACCCAGACAACTCTATCTAAGGGTACTACAACTAACTCTCCAGTAACATCACGCTGCCTGTTGCCTGAGGTCGGTAAAATGACATGTTACATAAAGTCATTCGTAGGAACTAATATTTTCACACTAGTTTCAACTTCCGGTTTCCATCGAGTCAGAAATACTTTGAAGTATGTAATGTATTGAATAATATCTCAGATAGCAAAGGTCACTCGCTTGCTCCACACACGTGTCACAGTGACTCGCTTGGATAAGTGATTATGGTGTGTCATTATAAATTAATTAATCTAGACACGAACATTTATAATCTATTATGATCTCATTTTAAAGTTTTATATGTAAACTAGCGGGTCTGGCGGACGTTGTCTTGCCTTGGTAACAAAATATAATTAGAGGGTCTACCGCACCGCCGCCTAAGGATTCCAATTGTGAATCTAAACACTCAAAAAATTTCATCAAAATCTGTCCAGTCATTTAGGAGGAGTTCAGTCACATATACACGGACAGAAGAATTATATATATAAAGACCATATATATATAGCAAAAAAATATGTTGCTTAAAACGTAAAAAGCTAAGCGAAAAATTTGTATATTCCTGAATCCTCAGACTAAGATTTGCTGAAAACCTGATTAAAATACTTTGAATAATTCTTACGTGATGCGTTTTCAAACATACAGATTTTTTAAAGATTTTATGACATAATTTGGCTTAAGTTATTTAAAAGTAGAAGAGTCATGAGTCGTTGAAAACACTAATTAAAAAAAATGGAAATAATTTTTCGCTACGGACGACTTGTTACAAGTGTCCTCGTGCGGCCGCCAGGTGGCTCTCGCTCGATAAAACAGTACTTCCGCATCCGGCGGAAGTGAGCCACCGCTTCCGCTCTCCACTATCGTCGCGTCAAATTCTAATAGATTTTGCATTAAAAAATAAATGTCCATTACCTATCGCTACTAATTCTTTGTCAAGAAAATGATCTCATGATTGTGACCACCAACAGCCGCAGTGTCGCTTGGTTAAATGATATAATGCTTCTAGAATTTTCTACAGTATAGTAAGTTCAAGCACCACATGTCAAGTTGATTTTGATATCTAAATGCTATTATACGGTGGATTAATAAGTGAACGATGGTGATGTCTGGAATTGACACCTCTCTTTGTGCACCCGCTAAGAACGAATGTAATTCTAATGTATTTTAATAGAAATATATATGATGAAAAGATAAACCCGATCGAGTTTGTTACCGGTTCTTCTACATGACTGGGTTGTTTCTCTGAATCGGTGGTAGTTTTGATGTTCATAAGCGCTTTCTCAGGTCCTAAATCGAATAATGGATTGTTAATTATACATGGACTAATTCGAAACGATGATGGCTTAGTTGCCACCGTGTCGATGCTCGTAGGTTCGAATCCTCGGAACTGTGTCGATGCTTTCGGTGAAGGAAAATATCTTGATGTGACCATAGCGCGGTGGTAGGGCTTTTTCCAAGTCCGCCGCCCGCTAGCTACCACCCTGTTGGTGTGTCCCAGCAATAGCACGTGAGAGTCAGTGCCCTCCAGGTTCACCATTTTACACAATATCGTCGTTTAACATCAGATCAGATTCTGCACAAACTCCAAAACCGGCAAAGCATAAAAATAGGTTTGTGTTTCTGAAATTAATATTACATTTATCCATATATGTAACCTATGTTTAAGATTTCTCGTTAAACGCCGGTCGATGTACTCGGAGGAGCCTCCAAGTTCTAATACTTGGCTTGGAGTGGCACTAAACAAAGAAACCACTTTCTCTGAGTGTAGGGAACAAAGGGCCGCTCACCGCGTGCCACATACGGGAGAGACAAGATAGCATACTCTGTAACCGACAGCTTGGACCGTTAATATTAATGTACTAGCTGTTGCACGCGACTTTCCACGAAGAAATAGTTTCGCTGTACGCGAACTACGTGTTTTATTAAGTAGATTCGTTATGGGATGTTTTTTGAATATTATAGTAGATGTTACTCTGCACTTCCGCCTAGAATTAACCACTACAATCACTACTTACTTACACTATCGACTACCAGTGAGACATAGTAGTGGTCAATTCCAGGAACATCCACTATAGTATTTAATGATGAATTTCCGCCAAGTAACGCTTTCTTCAATCAAAAATGTTTTTTGAAGTAAAACTTTCTACAACCACGTTGAGTGATTTAAAAAAAAATCTGGTTGGGGAAAAACTTATGAGTTCGCGTCACGCTCGACATGCACATGACGTATTGGGCTTGTATTTTGCTTTGTATATTCTCGTCTGTATCATACGCTTATTTGAATTTTTGGATGGGTAAAATCTTGTGGTTTCGCGTCACCTTAGACGTCGACATGCTTGTGACGTATTTCGTTTGCGTCAAACTAGTGACGCGTAGTATAGGGGCCTGTGTGCATGGAATATTAATATTTTGTATTGGGATTGTGCAGTCCATCAAGTGTTTTATTAATTAATAAATAAACTGAATAAAAATGAATATAATTATTATTCGGAGTGCCAATAGATATGGAAGAGAAACTAATGATAATAATTTATATTTACAAATTCAAAAGAGAACACAGTTATTCCTTCGTTTTAAGTTTTCACTTCTGTCGGCAGTCCTTATAACTGCCTCGATTTTTTTCGAAATGCTTAATACATGTGTGTTACTTTTATATGAACTAGAGAAAAAAACGTGATATTCTAGACCAATGGCAGTAGGTAGACTGTGCATCAAGGAATCTAGGTCTGTGCTTCCTAAAACTAATTCGTAATATGTCGAGTATACACACACTAACTAGAGCTTGTTGCGTCCGTGTACAATAATTAATGGTTGGCGCACTAAATCATGCATTTATTTAAAGACTGACTGACTATAGGGTTGCCACTAACAATTACCAAATTTCAACAAAATAGTTGATCAATAAATACGGAGAGCTTTTGCCGGGATCTTGGAATGTCATGTAGTGGATTTTATATCTTATTGGTAATCTTGTGTCATTTGACTCTATATTCTATAACATTGACGGTGTTTTACGTAATATAGTTTTGTTATTGTGCATATATGATGAGGATGGGAAATGGATGGAGTAGAGCATGGATCATGGATTCAGACCTCACACAAAATCTCCCTGGAAAGTTCTAACAAGACGGCCGCTATCTTGTTAGATCATTAATATGATCGCAAGAAACTTGTAATGGACAAGCACATATATCTACTAGAAAATTGCTTGACAAAAATAAAACTAAAAAAGGATTGTGTGCTTTTATGAAACCACGGTAAAAGTGAAACTTTTTTTCACACTATAGACATTTAACTAATAATAGTCTATACACTACACGGTCAGCTGCTGCGAACTATAGGCGCCGCCATATTGGCCCTGGCTGCTCTGACGAACGCCTTTCACTTTATCCCTACTCCGCGGCCGACCATCACGCGACATGCAACACACAGACGAAAAAGTTTGAGACGATGTAATAAAAGTTTCACTTTAAGAAATAAAAAAAGTCGAAGCAGTCATGCGGACTGCCGAAAGAAGTGAAACTTCAAGACAACAAAATAACTGTGTTCTCTTGAATTTTTAAATAAATTTTGGTATGAATTATTTAAATTTCATAATTTGTAATCCGGGGAGTCTGTTAAGGTATTGCCAGGCCAATAGCGGAGTCAGCTCGAAGAAAAAATGAATAGCACTCTTAAAAAATGTGAGTTTAAATAAAATAATACGACAAAAGTAATTATTGCGCAACAGAAACCCGTAGAGTCGCGGGCACAGCTCTTCATAAATAAAAACATCGTTGACAGCCCTACATTTATGTTGCAGTTTACGAGCATGTGTGATTCCAACCGACGCGGACGGATTGACGGACCAATCAAAATAATTTTATTATTATATATATTGACACACAAATCTTTACGTAAATGCAACCGGGAGCCAGTTATGTTCCGTTCATACACTAAATAGTGATATAAAAGTTTATCAAAGCGTTAATATTACATTCTTTTTGTACGACAGCCAAAAGTGAAAAGAATAAAATATTTCGTATTGTTAAAGTTTTTTAGTATACATTGATATCCGATCCCAACTTATCTATATCTATACACATAACAAGAATTTAAATCTAACGTGTCTGGACTTTTTAGATTTTTATGAAAAAAATGTTGCAGGTGTCTTAGAATAGGTAATAGAATACATTTTAATTATTTTTAGAAATGTTTGTCTGTCTGCTTGTATGAACACGTATCACTGCTAATATATTGCGTTCATGATGAAACTTCTTCAAGAAAATCTTAAAGCATATTTTGAGTAACATTTAGTCATTATTTCATAAAATCGGTTCGGTCTATCAAAACTTATTGTAATTTTAATGACGACGCGACTTAAGTACGAAAGAAAAGTAGATTGTATTGAAACTTAATAGATTCGGATGACTATATTAGTCACTGTTTTGTACATCAGGTTCCTCGCGGACTAAGTCATGGACACGGCGTGTCATTTATAAGGATATAAATGAGGCCAAGCCGTCAGCGGCTACTAGTAAATTAATAATTAAAAGATGTTTCAGTGTATACAGTTTTGTGTAAATGATCCCACTTATCAATTGAAAGCTACCGTTGCGTTACATTACTTTCCTTCATCTTTCTACGCTTTCATTGCTGTAAATCGCTTGCGTCGATCAGATTGTATTATCTGATCTTTCCAGAAGCAAAAAACATCATACTAGAGCGGGTCTCGGAAGCTGATATTTAAGCTGAAATTATAAAATGATTGTAAATCAAATAAACGGACTGTGTCGCAAATCCGACAGATGTACTTTACAGATAATTCAACACACAGCAGTGCTAACTCGAAATATACTCGCGTCCTGCGGTTTCATCTATAACGAAGTAATTCAAGTCATAATTATAACTCCGTCAGCGTGGAACCTAATGTAGAAAAACAGTGACTAATAAAACCATCTGAATGTATTAACTGGTCGTCCCATGCTTCAGACCCAGCGAAACCAGTAACAATTTTTTAAGTAACAGTATTAGCTTTTACAACAAAGTCCCAAACCATATTACCGATTTGCCGGACTGTAAGTTTAAGCGCTATGTCAAACGGGTTTTAAAATCTAAAGATCAGGAGTGGATAAATATGTTAACGATGATCATATACGTAATTACTCCTCTCTCTGTGCATTCACTAAAAACGATTGTAACGTGTAATGTATTCCATATATACGAGATTGAGTTTGTTGCCAGTTCTTCTCGATGAGTGGGTAGTTTGTCCGAACCGGTGGTAGTTTTGATATTCATGACCACCTTCTTCGGGCTTAAATTTAATAAAGAATTTTTGATTTTGATTGATTTTCAGCGAAATGTTAAATGTAAACAATATCGTTGTTTCACTCTACAGCGTTGAACGGAACTAATTCCACTGCATAGATTACATTGTTAAAGCAGGGTACTGACATCTATACTATTATTATAGAATTTAATAGATAAATAGTATGTTTTTTCTCGTTTGCTATATGATTTTTTTATATTTCCCAGGAATATTGAGTACTTTTACACATATTATAGTAACCCTAATGATTCAGGTGTGACAGCGAATAAAATGGCCGGTCATAACTCATCAATAACTTACGATAGCAGACGACAGGTGTCGCATCTGTAGCGGACGTGGAATAACGATGTATCAATACGTTCTGTTAATTGGTCGGTGACAGCGACGCGTCTATCATAACGTATGACGATCGCTAATCGATCATAACCGATGTCAGATATGACAGAGATGACTAAATTGTAATTTATATCCACTTCCCAATTGTCGACAGTTAGAATTACTGTACCACTGCAAAGTGACTATACTATATCTGATGGTAACCACAGTATAAGCTTAAACCAATGGCGAACATCGATTTGCTGGTCGTCTTCTAACTCAGTGTTTGCCAAATCGGCGCTCTTTCACTCCTTCACAGTAACCTGTTCTAAAAATGTTTAATGCAGATACGGAATATTATTTAGTAACTGTGTCAGCGACTTCGTCCGCGTGAACGTAATGTAAAAAAACACTGACTAATAAAATCATCTGAATGTATTAAGACCATTTACTTATCTACTTTTCTCTCGTACTTAAGTCGCGTCGTAATTAAAATTACAATAACTTTTGATAGAGTGAACCGATTTTAATGAAACCAAGACTAAATGTTACTCCAGGATATGCTTTAAAATTTTCTTGATGAGATTTTATGATTGATGATTTATTATGAATGATTGAAATGTGTAGAAATAGATTTAATAAGGACAGTGAACTCAATGACATTTACACAGAGACATGAATATAAACCGACCAAACGAAAAGGTTGAAAAAGTACATATCAAAGTGGCGCCAACTGTCACTGTAATGCCTTTTGAATTTGTTTAGTTTATACCACTCTAACCCACGGTACCGCGCTGTATCTGAAGACAGATGCTGTAACAAAATCACATATTATTATATAAGTTGCTTTAATTAATTAAGAAGCAAAGTTCGCAGGAATACATGAATGCTGTATTCATCATCATCACAGCCTTCAAGAGATCCACTACAGGGTCATAGGCCTCTTCCCGAAGGAAGGTATGGGCATAATCACCATGCGGAATCGCTATTTGAAACTCTGAGAAATCCAGTTCTATATTGTTCCCACATTCATTAGTATTATAGGAACATTTCCCAGGTTCAGGTTTCCTCGCAATGTTTTCCTTCACCGTCAGCCGATACTGTTACCAATTTAACATTAGCAAATGTACGCCAAGACTGAAAAGTTCGTTGGTACATACCGAAGTTTGAACCTGCGGCCATCGGGTTGATATTCCACCGGTCAATACTCTCGAGCACCACGACCTATGCTATTAAGACTACAGAATAGAGTACTTATCTCAGAAAAAAGCTACTCCCATGGGATAGGTGAAAACTACATTAAAGTGAACAAAGCCGGGAGCAAAAGCTAGTTAATATTATAACTTTGGTTCAAGTTCATTAGGAGTGCACTAACGCGAGCCATTTTATAATAATTTCATTAAAGCAGTATGCAAGTCTCCTGCGCCATGTGACAAGGGTGACTATATTTTCAAATTCGTATGGAAATGTCTACACTCAAATATGCTTACGAAAACAGTATTTATCTTGGCGGATATTCAATTATGAATTTCGAGTTTATTTTACATATTCAGATTACCTTCCTGCCAAATTTCGTTGGGATGAAACAAACAGACATAGTGTATTTTACAACTATAATAATTAAATATAGATTGTCAATAGTAATCTCACTTTTAAGAGTTCCACTGCTTGCTAAATTTATCTTGGGAAAAGGAATATTTATGACTCCCGATCCTGTCTACTTCGCTATTTACTTGCAATTACAAATCA
>AP028454.1:346238-428547 GCA_036509395.1 Antheraea yamamai
GGGCAACCAGCTCAAGGGTGCACGGCACACCTCGGCTTGGCTGTTGCCTGTTCGATGCAATACGCGACCTAACTGAGCTAACCTAAGTTAAGCTACACTATTAATACATATATGAGTTGTTGAAGCATATATGTGTACCAAGCATACATATCTCAACAACTCTTACGTGTATTCTGTATCGGAAAATTTCTAAACTATTTCAGTTCGAAAAGGGAAAAAGAAAGTAAACCCTTCCACTTTTTTTGTGTAAGCGTGTATGCGTGCACGTGTGTGGAGGTGATATGTGTAGTGTTGTTGCAGTGATGTAAATTTGTGTCACTGTATCGCGCGAGCAGCGGACTCAAGGGCTCCCCGCCGAGGGAACGGACCTAGGCTTGAGCCGCTGCCGAGGGGGGCCTACACTGGTGTGCGGGAGCGAAATTTACCCCCAGACCACGGCGGCGTGATCTGTGGTTACGCGGGCGTGGGCGTGAACACGCTCTGTTTTGAGAGACAGGCTGGTACTGATCGTTCGCTGACGTTATTTCCTTATCGGGAGGATCGGTAAAAATGTGACGCGGTCGTCTTTTATAACGCGGTACGTCCGGTACGGTTTTGTAGTTCGTGGCGGATACCACTAACGGGCTGGGATGATTCGCGGCTTTTTCAAAGTATCTGGTGGTGAGTGATTTTACATACGCCCAGATAGAAGGCATCTCCAGGTCCCTATGGAGATCCTCATTCCGGACGTATCGCGGAGCCCCGGTGGCTTTACGTAAAAAGCGGTTTTGAATACGCTGTAATGATAAGAAGTTAGTTTTGGACATATGCGCAAAAACGGGTGAGCTATATGTCATAATCGGACGAATACAAGTTTTGTAAAGTGTGAGCTTATGTCTTAAGGACATTTTGCTCTTGTGACAAACTAGCGGGTGTAACCGACCCAAGACCATAGCGGCCCTATTCCTGACTCTTTTCGTGTGTTGAGTAAACGTGAGGCGTCTATCCAACGTGACTCCTAGGTATTTAACCTGTTTGGCCCAGGGAATCACTGACCCGTATAGTTTAATAGGCGCGAGCCTGCGTTCGTATTTATTGGAGATCGGGTCGAAAAATATCGCGGCGCTTTTGTCGGGATTGACTTCTATACGCCATCGAGTAAACCAGGCACCGAGTGTGCCGACGGCTTTCTCGACGCGTTTTCCTGAGACCTACCAGATGCCATCCAGAGGCGTAGAGAACTGTATCGTCAGCATAGCAACCCACCTCCACCCCCGGGAGCTGAGGTAGGTCACTGACGAACAGATTGAAGAGCGTGGGTGCCAGAATGGACCCTTGGGGCACACCTGAGCGTATCGGGTGGGGCGAGGACATTTCACCTTCCACTCTATAGCGGAAGGACCTATCTGTGAGATAGTCGCGGATTATGCTAACTAACCTATCTGAGACACGAAATTGAATTAATTTGTGGACGAGCCCTGCATGCCAGACCTTGTCGAAGGCCTTCGCGACATCGAAGAAGACTGCTATTGTGCGTTTCGGGTTAGCATTGGTCGGATACGCGTTAGGATCCGGATCCTGATTAAACTTAGAAAAAACGTGCTCCGTGAGGCGGTGCACTTGATTTGTACATGAATGTTCAGCTCGAAATCCGAACTGCTCAGGTGGCAACAGATCTAATTCTGATATGCAAGTCTGTAGGCGGTTCAGAAGGAGCCGCTCGTACAGTTTACCTAGCGTATCTAGCAGACTGATAGGGCGATAGCTAACGGGAAGCGTTGCTTTTTTGCCGGACTTGTGAATTCCTATCACTACGGCCTTCTTCCAGACGGCTGGAAAATGACCCTGGGACATGGCCGCATTGAAGATGCAGACCAATAGAGCTATGATACGATCAGGAAGGAGCTTGAGTACCTCGTTCCTGATCCCATCGGGACCTGGGGACTTCCTAAGCTTTAACCGCTTGATGGCATCCGAGACTTCACTAAACGTGACTGGGGTTAGGGTATCCGCCGGCGGAGACGCGAGTGCTTGCTCTACCGGGGTCTCGCTCCATCAAATATGTGTGGGGTCATTATTGGTTTTGTTGGGTGAATATTTTTTTTGGGGGGGGGGGGGGGGTCCTCCTCCTTTTTTTATTTTTCGAACGGGGGGGGGCCGCCGGCGCTTTTAGGGGGGGGGGGGAAAATGAGTATTCATAACTGTAAATTATTTATACAGTATTAATTTCTTAAAATTTAAAGTTGCTGCTGTCAGGGTTCCGTTGGTACGCAAATCGGTCATAGTGCCTCTTATTTAGTTTGTATAGAGACAACGCGACACGTGACTATAAAAAAAAACTATGAAGATATACTTCCGCACTGTCACAAGTTAAGAGAAACGAAAAAATATACTTAACTGTCGCTTTTTTATACTCTAATGGTTTTAGCCTTTGACCACATTATCATCAGATGTTAAACGACGATGTGCTCTAAGGTGATAAGCACGCTAAACTTAGAAGATGTCTAGCTCTCAACTGCAGCTGCCGGAATACATCAACAAGTGCTCAACGACAGATCTTCAACATGAAGGTGGTTTCAAACTAGACTGACTTTTTTAATTTTATTTCTTTGCAATCAATCTCCTAGTAGATTATTACTGCCGCTGTCAAGTCTCTAATTATATTACAAGTTTCTTGCGATCATTTCAATGAACTAACAAGATGGTGGCCGTCTTGTTAAAACTTTCCAGAGAGTTTTTGTGGCAAGTCAGATTTTTTTAAATTGTAGCACGGCAAAATGACTGCACTATGCCTGATGGTAACAGTACAATCCAAAAATAATGACGACCACCGAGTGACACACTATCCATCGCCAGTCGCCGCTGTCATGCCGGCCTGCGAAAAGCTGGATATGCACAGGCTAATCCCGATACGCGACCTGCAGAAGCGAATCACTATGACGGGCTTTTTCGCCATATACATGGTGGTCGCGACCCAGTCAGGCTGTAAAACCCTACCACCCCGCTTTAGCCATTGCCTCGTTCGTTATTCAGCAGGGTGCACCACGTGCAGGTGAGGTTGGCTTGGGTTTCTCAAGTCTAATAACATCATAATGTTATTCGACACCCCTTACACCCCAATCCGTGCTCCGTGGTATAATTCCCCATCCACTTCACTTGTGCACAATAACCGAACTAAATTACGTAAAACACCACTAATATTACAAAATATAGAGTCAAACGACACAAGATTATGAATCAAATATAAAATCTATTACATAACATTTCAAGATCCTCAATAACTCCTATATGATAATTTAACTCTATGTTCACAATTTAGCAGTTTCGATATGGTGACCCTAGTTGCAAGGAACTGAGGAGTGAGTTACGAGTTTGCGCCCCGGCCGGCTCACTTGCTTACTGTTTTGAGTGTTCATAAATTTTCTATATTATGTTCCTTCCATTAATACGTTCACAATATTATACACAGACTACTCTTGTGTAGAAAAAGGAATTTTTATATATTAAATCTAATGGACTATGGATCTCGGCCCGAATGAACTACAACCATGAATATAGAAATGATATAGAATTATTGAAAATCAGAAGGATAGAAGAACGAAGCGATGATAGCTTAGTTCATAGCGTATTCGGGAGCCGCCGCCCCGTGTCATTGGACGTTGTTGAATTCGAACTTCTAAAGTATAAAGAAAAATTGTCGTGTTTAAAAAATTAACCCCTATAGGGACACACGGGGGATAAAAACTTATTCGTAAGATCTCCCATCAAGAACACAGCTAATCTATACGTATAATAAGAATGTAAATCTAACGTGGCTGTACTTTTAGATTTTTGTAAAAAACATTGTTGCACCTGTCTAGGAAGAAGTAATAAAATGCATTTCAATCACACAATTGTTTGAACACGCATCACTGCTAAAGTACTGCGTTCGCGATAAAACCTCACCAAGAAAATCATAGAGCATATTCTCGAGTAATATTTAGTCTTGGTTTCATTATAATCGGTCCACTCTATCAAAAGTCTTAATTTGAATGACGGCGCAAATTACGTACGAAAAATAAATAATATCTAAGACTCAGTAAACGAAAGACTGTTTTTTGCATTAAGTTCCACGCAGATAAAGTCGCGGGCACAGCTAATGTGAAATAAATTTAGCGAAGCTTATAACTATGTCATAATTAATAAAGTCTGCCGACCCCCGAAGAGCAAGCTGACGGAACCATAAGCACATTATTTATTGTTTCTCGTAACTGCACTCCATGTTTGGCTCTCAGCCAATATCTTACACGACTCTGTGTTTGCTTTAGTATCGCAGGTTCGACTCCCGTGTCAGCACAGTGACATAAATATCAAGTTTATAAGAGGCTTAATTATAGATGAACTAATTTCATTCAATATTACATCTTTAAGAACGATTATATATGAAAACTAGCGGGCTTATCAGACGTTGTCCTGCTTTGGTAAATAAAAAATCTAAAATTCAACCGCAGCGCCACCTCCCGGTTCCTATTATGAATCTAAACTAATATTGAATCCACCTGAACATCAACAATAAAATTCATCAAAATCTGTCCAATCGTTTAGGGAGAGTTCAGTCACATACACACGGACAGAAGAATTATATATATAAAAAATATCCAGTTGCACTATAACTCACCAGTAGGGGGCGCTGCGCTATTTATATACAGTTGTTACGATAAATGTGTAGTTACAATTCAAAATGAGCTAAATCCTATATTAGCCGTTCTTAATTTTTTTAGTTATTTTTCAAGATCTTCAATTTTTGTGCATGTGACATATGAAGATCATAAAAAAATACTATAAAACCTTATGAAAGGCCAGAATTTGAATTTCGTTCTAGGTGTATAAGAAATGTTAAAAAAATTTAACATGTTATATGAACGATTCAAATTGGATTTAGCTCCTTTGGAGATGTAATGATTCTTATAACAATAACAGCATGTAATAACAAAGCATCAAAACTCATAGTCACTATGGAACTCGGACCTACATGAATGGATGCTGTATCTGAACTCGCTACCACAGACCACTTACCATTTTAACGTAATAACTTATTCATGTACAAACTGCTTTATAAATGTGAATGTTTCCAGTTGAAAACATTCGCCCAAGACCATGGACTTATGTATACAAATACTAGAAATGGTAAGTAATGACGCGCGTACTATATTGGACGGTTACAACTCTGTCCAAAGTTCAATTGAACCGTGCGGAAGCACACTCGTATTAATGAAATTAATGAATCTTCTGAGATTGCGCTTAAGAACGTCAAAACTACCACCAGTTCGGACAAACAACATTTCAACATACATATTTTTACAAACATAGATATTTATATTCATTTTTGGCGAATACACAGAGTCATTTCCAGACGTCTCCATCGTTCACATATTAATCCACCCTATAATAGCCTCTAGACATTAAAACCAGCTAGACATGGCACTTGAACTCGCTATCCGGCAAATCTGTGATGTAATTCGGGACTACATCTTAATATATATATTTCTTGTGTGCGTGTGTATGTGACTGAACTCCTCCTAAACGACTGGACCGATTTTGATGAAATTTTGTGTGCGTGTTCGAGTGGATCCGAGAATGGTTTAGATTCACAATTGGACCCGGTAGGTGGCGCTGCGGTCGACTTTTAGGATTTTTTTGTTTTCAAGGCAGGACAACGTCCGCCCGGTCCGCTAGTATGTTATAAAACCGAACACTATTACCTAAAAAATGTTATTTGGCTTAGTGAGACTGGAACATAGAATGAGCAATTTGTAGACTGAACCGATTTTAATGAAACAAAGATTAAATGTTACTTGAAGTCAGGATTTATGATTTTCTTGAAAAGGTTAACATCATGAACGTAATACTTTAGCAGTAATGCGTGTCGAAACAAACAGACATACACATAGACATTTCTAATAATGATTGAAATGTATTTTATTACTTATTCCTAGACACCTGCAACAATGTTTTACACAAAAATCTAAAAAGTACAGACACGTTAGGTTTACTTTCTTATTATGAGTATAGATTGCTCAGACTGCCCGTTTTTGTAGAAAAAATATGGTGATTACTTAAGGATATATTGTCTCACTGGTCTCTTCGGACTCTATAGTATCTTGTAATGTCATATCTACATTTAACGGATTGGTTATTTATTGTATAGACTGTTACGTGATACATACGTACGTAGTAGCGAGTTTGGCGCGAAGCCAACGCCTCAGAGGCGTTATGTTCACGCCCGTGTTACCGGAATGTGTGCAAGCTGAGATCATTTAGGCAAAATATCGCTTATTCACTTTATGGTAGCCCTTCATAAGGCACTTACTGACTTCATAGCTATCACTGGAAAGAAACTGTTTTCTTTTTGTAATTTTTATATATGGAACTAGCTTCTGCTCGCGGCTTTGCTCGCGTTAATTTAGATTTGACATTTTTCTATAATATATACATATATTTCTTTACCAAAAATGTACCCTATGTTCTTCTCTGTACTACCGGCAATATGTATACAATTTCATAATAATCGGTTACCTAATAAAACGTAAACAAACTGACATTAGCATTATAAAATTAGTAAGGAAGTAAGGATTTCAGTGTACATCTGTTCGTAACTCTTCTCCCGAAAAACGTCTTGACCGATTTTGATAAAAAAAAATTAAAGTTAAACCTCGTCTGATAAGTAGTACTGTTGTCGAAAAGAAGATTTTCTATTTCTCATATAAATATTGATGCCTATTACTAAGTCTCGCAATACCTCTCAATGTTTTTGATTACGTGTGGCGGGACAGCATCTGCTTATCTCATCTACTAATATATAAATTCACTTCCGGGCATAATTATCATTGTCATACGAATCCTCTGACATACGACAACTCTAATAAATCCTCAATTCTATATTGTTCCCACATACAGTAGTACTGCAAGAACATATCTCAGGTTCATATTTCCTCACGATGTTTTCCTTCACTGTCACTCGATAGTGTTACCAATTTAACATTAGTAAACTTACTTATTACTTACCACTCTCCCCCCTCCTCTCGCCCCTCCCCCTCTGCCCGCCTTCTATTACGTCGACGGTCGTAACAATAGCGCATTGCAATTGAAAGATTAGGTTATCGCGTGTTATCGTCGTACGATAAGAATTTAATTTGGAAAATCATTTTACACATTCTGTTACACAAGTGGTTTAGTTAAATGCCTAGAAGCGATGTAGTAATGTTGACGGCGTGTTCGGACACAGCGTCGATGGACGTAGATTCGAATCCTTGCAACTGATTCGGAGCGCGTGTTGAAGGAAAATATTGTGATGAAACAATAGCATGACGGTAGGACTTTCTCTAAAACTAGCTAGCTACCACCCTCAAGTTTAGAACCTGTCGCCAAGCCCTTGTTGGTGTGTTCCGGCACACGCACTTGAGAGCCAACCCACCTCCGTAGTGTATTCATCTGATTCTCTTAACAACCAAGCAGAATATTAAGTGTACACATAACTTTTTGAAGTGAAAACTTGTTTTGGTGCGTTGAGTTTATATAAAAACTTATGATTTCGCGTAATGACATGCTAATGACCGTGACCGATAGTATTGCGGTTGCGCAGCTTGCGTCAAACTAGCGACACGTAGTATAGAGGTCTGTGTGCAAGTAATATTGATATTTTGCAGTTTATTATTATCATACGTTTGATTGATCAATAGACTTTATAAAAATGTATATAATTATTGCTCCGAGTGCCAATAGATCCGAAAACCACACTAATATTAATAATTTCAATAAACAAATTCTGAAATTTAAATAATGTCATTCACACTTTAATTAATTCAAAAGATAATACAGTTATTTTATTGTTTTCAGTTCTCACTTCTGTCGGCAGTCCTTATGACTGCTTCGACTGTTTTAAAAGGTAGAATCGTTGAAACTTTGTCCTGAAACGACGCGCGCTTTGCTTTAATTAATATTGTTACAGTGTTACAACCTCACAGGACATTCAGAGCGTACTCCGGTCGTATATTTCAATAATTATGCGCTTCATAAAAGCATACCGAGCGTTGTACCTCCCCCAACAATAACTCAAACACGGGCTCAATACCGAGGTGGGCAGTGATATATAATTAATTGTTCTAAACAGCGCCATCTATTGTTCCAGTTTAACGTTATTTGCACAATGAGAAATACTTGTTAGCGCCCTCCTGTTACTGAGAGCGTATTCAGTCCATGCTGTCACACATAATGATATTATTACTAAAAAGCTGTAGATACGTCATAAGCGCTACGACAGCGCCTTATTAAAACTTGGCTAGCTAGCTTATTTTTAACGGCTGCCCCGTCAATCCGCCCGTATCTAAGCAACATATAACTATTTCTTTTTCACCACCGCTATTGAGAATATGCGATCTTATTTCCACGTTTTATCTAAGACAGTGTGCCGTTACAATATTACTTTACGTATGTGTGCGTTATCGTGCCATTTGTTTTGTCCAAATATCATATAGGTAACGTATCTACAGCTTTTTAGTTATGTCTTTGGTCACACAATATTACTCAACGATCTCGTATCACTACATACTATAAAACAAAGTCCTCTGCCACGTCTTTCTATTCGCAATAAACTCAAAAACTACTGAACGGATTGTCATGAGATTTTCACCAGCAGATTACGTGATTCACGAGGAAGGTTTAGGTATATAATTCGTTAAGGTTTTGTTTTATTATCGAGACGGGATAACGTCTGCCGGACCCGCTAGTACCTATATACAATTTTCTTACTAGGTAAATGTTAGCTATGCCTGACGTCCGTAGACGTTTATTGTTGTTTGTTGCAATAAATAGTTGAGTTATAAAAAACGGTATTACATAAATATTCTCCACACATCCTAACTTGAAAGGCGATCGCTTGAATGATTCAAAAGTTGCAGCGCCATCTAACGACGGGTTATAGTAAAATGTATAGTGTGCAAATAATCTCTATACAAATAAATTTTCATGATAGTCTATTCAATTGTCGAGAAATTAATGCAATACATTGAATATTCACTTAATTTACATTTACTGCGATAGATGGCGTCATCACGTTTTTGAACGTGGTATCGAATGGTGTTGCATTTTAATATTAACATGTCGTTTTATATCAGGTGTACTTTTTTCAATCAACAGGCAACCGCGTTAAATAGCTAACATGTTTAAAATACTTATATCGACAACAATATGTTTTTTTCTGCAAAAAGTAGGGCAGATTGTATTAAGTAAATGCTCACTGTAATAGTTACAATGTTACTAGCGAGCAATTGCACAGTACAGTTTGTTACGTCAAAGACGCGTGCGCTCCCAACACCCAGTAATATCGAAAAGTAATTACTGGAAACGTAATAAAAAAACTAATCAGAAGAGTTTTCAATACCTTTCTGTAAGGAGAGCAAAGAAAGTTGAAATTGTAGATATGTATAGTTCGTGTATTAACACTGCGCTTAGATCTCAAAATATTATTTATTATAAAGGATGTACATAAAACATCGTGGCATCGTTTTATTGAATACTAGTTTTTGCTCGCGGCTTCGTTTGTATTAATGTAGATTTAATCTATCTCTCGGTAGTAGTCAATTTTTAAAATTTTTAAACAACCACCACAAACTTCTTATGGCACGGTAGGGACACAATGTGTTAATATGTATGTGTCTGTCTGGGTCTAGTAGTATACAAAAATGAGTAAATATATACCTAACTATTTACACTATGTGACTTCGTATAGTATATGAGCATTCCAATATGTATAATTTAATACATATATTATTAGCCAAAGAAGTTTCACTTCCTGCGTGTATACACTGATATACGTACTGTCTTTATTTTAAATTTATAGTTACAAAAAAACACACAATATTAACTGCATCGATCAAACTATCCAAAAATTAAAAAAAAATCAATAACACACAAAATATTTAAAGCGTGAAATATAATAACCGCAACAAGAATACGCGAAATATATATTCCCATTTGTCATTTGCACGGGACGGTCAAAGACAATGGCTCGGGCAGTTAGCGTTCAGGGTTGCCTTAGAAATATCTTCCTATGTTATGATTCCCTAGTACTTCTAACAAGAGCAAGGCTGCTTTTCGTGCTTGACTCTGATTTATCATATAACCTATATGGATGGGGTTGTATGTGTGTATCTATACTAATACTATAAAGCGGTAAAGTTTGTGAGTTTGTGGACGTTTGTGAGTTGGTGCCTTGTGGCGTTGAAGGGATAATAAAAAATATTAATCCGATTTCAAAAGTCAACCGCAGCGTCACCTAGCTCATTCACCGGGTCCAATTGTGATAGTCTAATACCATTCTCGGATCCACTGGAACGACGCACAGAGAAAAATTTCATCAAAATCGAGATGTTTTTTTTTTTAAGCTCCAGCTGTGTTTCAGCGTTAGCCCAGAGTACTAACTATTACTACCAGACGACACGCACACAAGGGCAAATATATATATTAAGATTATAAAGAGGTAAAGTTTGTGAGTTTGTGACGTTGTAGGAGGTAACCTCAGGAACTACTAAACCGATTTTGAAAATTCTTTTACCAATATAAAGCCACGTTATTTATGAGTGTCATAGGCTACATATAATCACGCAAAGCCAATAGGAGCGGAGCAACAATGAAAAATGTTTTAAAATCGGGGTATTTTTTCCTTTTGAGAGCTTCCGCTGCGTCTTAGCCCAAAATAACTATTCCACGCGTGCGAAGTCGCGGGCAGAAGCTATTAACTAATTATATTATCTATAATCTATACAAATATTATAAAGAGGTAAAGTTTGTGAGGTTGTAGGGGGTAATATCTGGGGAGTCGGAGAAAAATGGTCGAACGAAAACATTTCTTACGAACGCTGCCTTAATTATGAGATATATATGATTGAGTTCTAGAGAAAAGTTGTAGCTTGATAATGCCTATTACCGCCCAACGAAGTGGGCACGGGTCGGCTAGTAGTTTATATAATATAATTATTCTGTATGGTTTGAAAATACTATATATTGTTGAAAAAATATACATATATTTTTTTTAAATGTGTTCGATTTGATAGCGACCACCGCACATGTAACGACTCTAAGCTTTTCATCCCAGTCCGTTAGTGGTATCCGCCGCAAAATACGAACCCGTACCGAACGCTGCGCATTATAAAAGTAGTCCGCGACATATTTTTACCGACCCTCCCGATGAAATAACGGCAGTGAACGATCGGTACCAACCTGTCTCTCCAAACAGTGCGTGTTCACGCCCACGCCCGCGTAACCACAGATCACGCCGCCGTGGTCTGGAGGTCAATTTCGCTCCCGCACACCAGATTAGGCCCCCCTCGGCAGCGACTTAAGCCTAGGTCCGTTCCCTCGGCGTGGAGCCCTTGAATGCGCTACTCGCGCGATACAGTGACACAAAATCTTACATCACTACGACAACATTACACATATTAACTCCACACACATGCACGCATACACGCTTACACATGCAAGTGGAAGAGTTTTATTTTATTTTCCTTATCAAACTGAAAGAGTTTAGAAAATTATCCGATACGAAATATATATAAGAGTTGTTGAGGTATGTATGCTTGGTGCACATATATGTTTCAACAACTCATATATGTATGAATAGTTAGTTTAGCTTAGGTTAGCTCAGATAGGTCGCGAATTTTATGTATCAGGCAACAGCCCAAGCCGAGGTGTGCCGTGCACCCTTGAGCTAGTTGTCAAATAAAATCGGCTGAGTGCCTTAAGCGCTCGCTTTAGTAGCCCGGTGAAGCTGTTAAGACCTTACTAGGTTAATAGCATAGTCAGTTCGAAAAAAAAAGACTCTAAGCTTGTTGTATTCCAGGATAATCTAATGATTTGCAGGCCGGCATGACAATAGCGCGATCTCAACGGTAGCAGTTATTTTGCATTGTATTATGTAAATAAAAGATTTAAAAAAGTAAGAAATATATACATCATATTTACCTTTTTCATTCCAGAAAATACTAATCGTTGTAACGAAGTTTCTTAACCGTGCACACGTGTATTCTTATAATACCATACTCTATGTAGTTCAATAGAGTAAATAATAATAAAGAAAACCTTGACAGATTATATACATTAACCTTCCTCATGAATCACTTTATCTACTGGTGAAAACCGCACGAAAAAAAATTGAAAATCATAAAGCATATTTTCGGGTAACATTTAGTCTTTGTTTCATTAGAATCGGTTCACTCTATCAAAAGTTATTGTAATTTTAATGACGATGCGACTTCAGTACTATTGAAAAGTAGATAGTAATTAGATTTAATACATTCAGATGACTTTATTAGTCACTGTTTTGTATATCAGGTTACACGCGAATGAAGTCGCGGGCACAGCTAGTTTAATAGAATACTGAACGATTCACGAGTTTCTCCATGATTATAAGATTATAAGAGAAAAACTAATTTCTCTTCCTAACCAGTACTAAAAGTCGGGTGAAGCCGCGTTCAATAGTAGGTAATAATTTCCTCTCAAACGACATGCAGAATTTATTAGCAATCGCCGACACCCTCTCATTGTAGCAGTAACTCCACCGGGGCCAAAATTACTCAGGGTGGGACATAGCTCGCTACAATGAGACTCGCCACCGATTTATGGATCCCCGGTTCAATTTACCAAACCTTTCCCGTGAAAGAAGTTTTAGATTTATCGCTGAACTTGTTTTGAACCGTGGTTTTGCTCATTCCCATCACAATTTATTTATAATCAAGAAAACATTTTTAAATTAATATTTTTTTATATCGTAAATTTGCGAATCGATTAATTTTACGAAAATACTAAAACACTTTTTTTTTTATTTTCTTATAATTAATTACTTATTTTAAATGTAGTGCAGCTTCAATACAATATTTAACTGAGCTATACAAGATGTTATCATGATACAACTATTTACAGCTAATCATCATCAGTTCATGTATTTTTTATTATTATAGTCATTGACATATAAAAACCCAAGACGCACAGTCTCGAATAAAAGTAGCGCTCAAAACCGTCCCGCAAAAACTCCACAATATACATACGTGGTTATAGTTGTGCGATAAACTTACGATTTTGCAAATTCAAGTTCACCTGAATGATCTAAAGTTGTTTTTACATACATATTTGTGCATATTTTATCATTAATTGTAATTTTAATTAAATTCGATTTTGCTTGATTGCTAACGTACTGCTGATTTCTGACTATCGGGTTTTCAATAAAATCAAGTGAAACTACAATGTAAGCAATTGGCAAAAATATGCATTTAAGAGTTAAAAATATAATTCGACAGCGTTTTTCAAAGCTGTAGACCCAATAAACTCAAAACAGGAAATATTCACTCGGAGATACATTCGCTTGTAGCTCGTAACTACCAAGCGGAAGACTATCACAATGATACGATCAAAATATATAAAAAAATATTTTAAATTTACTTAGAGGTAAGCTAAATTTATATATCCCATGTCATATTCAGTCTTATGGTAATATATATTTAATTTCTATTGTAAAATTAACCACAAATTGTGGTCTTTTGGTTAATACGCATAAGTTTTACTGAATTAAAAAGGAACAATAAACGATAATATCGACTATGGAATAGATATTCAGTTCAATTTAATTCATTCAAATATTATTAAATCTAATATCAGAATATATGATAAAAAAATGGTGCAAGAATTTTCAATATATCTTATACTAGCTTCTACCCGCGGCTTCGTCCGCGTGGTATAGTTACTAGGCTAACCCTAACACGCAGGGGAAGCTCTCAAAACGAAAAGAACAGGATTTTGAAACATTCTTCATTGGTGCTCCGCTCCTATTGGTCTTAGCGCGACGATATATAGCCTATAGCCTTCCTCGATAAATGAGCTATCCAACACTGGAAAAACTTTTCAAATCGAACCACTACTTCCTGAGATTAACGCGTTCAAGCAAACAAACTCTTCAGCTTTGTTATATTAGTATAGACGTAATCAATTTTACAGGAACTCTAGTAACCGCTGTAGTTAGTAACTGAGTTGCAGCCACTAACCTTCACCGGCGGAAACACTTATAGCAATAAATATATAACAAGAAGTTATAACAATAAAAATAACCATAGTCATAATGTGAAGTAATAAAAGATAGTACAAAAGCAAATACGCCGCAATAAAGTAGTTATAAATTGCACTTCTATATATTAAAGGCGTAGTTCGGCATGAATCTGTCATAACGTTCGAATAAAATCAGCTTAGAGACAGAAATAGTTCAGGCGGAGCCGCGGCCACGACATAGTGCACTTACACGCAGTATCACAACTCACCACAGTACCTACTAGAATAAAATAGCACTCTTGCAATATACAAAAGAGAACCAATTTTACTTAATAGCGGTGGTAGCTGAATTTGACACTTCGTAGAAGCGTCTAGAAAAAAAACAATACCTTTTGTCCGTCGAATTCCTATTAAATTAAAAAAGAAACAATTTAGATTTCGTTTTTATGAATTTTCGTCGCAGACAATTCTTTAGACGCCATTTTGTTTCCCGTATTCATGTTGTAACTAGTTTTATATTAAAAAAAATTTACTGAGAAGCAAATACATAATTTTTATCGCCCAAAATTCTAAATATTTTCGTCCTACAAAAAAAAGATTTTACTACCATATCGTCAATTGAGCCATCATTATTAAAACTTTCCAGATATTTTTGTGAAATCTTTGAATCAAATTCATTTGTATACAATAAATAATCTATTATACACAAAACAACATCGATATTACGCAATTATAAAAATTATCCGAGTTTATAAACAAAAATAAAAACTACTACAGAATATAATCCCGCCAAACTAAACTAAAAGTGTACTGTGTGTGAGTGTGTGTACACGGTGAGTAATGTTCTAGTTGTCGAAAGTCGTCAAGAGATGGCGCTGGCATGAAATGAAACTGGTTATCATTAGGTTGACTCGCTAACGTATGGCTCCGGCCGCGTCGGTTGTTCATTTGTGAAGATAAAAAACGTCGTGATGAAACTATAGTATTTTTGTAAACTGCCCCAGTGCTTATCTCGCACAGGTTGGCGTTATATTACCCCAAGTTATAGTTAAGTTATGGTTTGCTAATTTTAATACCTTGGTTTTCATTGTCAAAAGGGTGTATCGTCATACAAAAATATAGACCTCCAATAGCGTTAGTCAAAATATATCTTAGCATTATACTTTTTTATAAACATGAATAATAATCTAAGTTTTGTAAGATATATTTTCAAAAAATGACTTATTTTTAAGATTTTTTTTTCTAAACCATGTAATTTACGATTTTAATATTTTGTCTGGTATAAAAAAATATTTTGGCATGCATCAGTATCATAATGCTACAAGGTATTATTTTTCAATATATTGCTTTTATTTCGTTTTGACAATGTACGTTATCTTATAATTAAATGTTACAATACTTGAGGAAGTCGTTTTATACTACTATTCATTTCATAGTTCGTTCTCTATTACAATAACATATCTTTCATACTATAATATTATTCAATTGTATATTTTTTCAAGATTATATTTAGTCTAAATTACTCATTTAGTTATGACAATTCGTTCACCAATAGATAACTAAAATTTTGTTAATTGTACACGCAGTCCGGTGAAGCTGTTAAGACCTTGTTAGGTCAATAGCGTAGTCAGTTCGAGAAAAAAAAATGTTAATTGTACAGACTGTATTTTATTCCAAGCGCTCGTATTTATTTATTGTGATAGTTGAGATATACAAAAAAGGATACTTAAATAAATAATTTCCCTGTTCAGGAGGTGAACGATACCGTAGTGGTTGTGCTGCAGTGGTTACCTCGTGGCAAGTTATAATAAACTGCCTTCTAAACAAAAAATATTTAGGTGTGTTAACTTACACCGTGATCGGTCAAACGATGTTGGAATTTATCGATCATAGATGCTATTAATAAGGTAAAAGAGAAAAGGATGTACGTATGCTCTTTTGCTCTTTCACACAAAAATTACTCTAAAGAATTTTAATGAAACTTAACAATAATAAAGCTTATGTATCAAAATAACACGGGATGTAATTAATAAAGTTGTATACCCTTTAAATTCATCAAAATATTACGATATAAATTATGTAGGGCGCGGCCGTGCGGTGTAAAAAAGGCACTTTTAATATAAGAGTCTTTAATATTACAATTAGCTCATATTAAAACTAAAAGCTGTTTACAGCTCGAGGTGTGAGACGATAGTATAATAAACAAAACCTATTAAAACCTAACCTAAGAGATGTGAGTACTGCTCGAAGTCTGAACGTGTTTTCAAATTGGAATTCAATACACGAGGTGGTTCTCACGATCCTACGGTGTTGACGAGTCTCCAATTCCTCGTACTGTCGCGTTATGCTGAAGGTGACAGGTTTGTCGCAATACTTATCAGTATACTTATATTGCAACTTGGCTGTTTCCGTGTAGTGTCACGGTGTAACATATGTATCAGGAAAAAATCGTTAAGTGCCACGGGAGTTAAAATAAAATCCTGCCATCTAAGAGGTACACCATAGAATTTAAACTGAAGCTATTACTGATTTCAACATGAACAGGTCGACTCGCTCCCAGTACTACCACTCTCTCACAGAAAGACCCACGTGAAGTAATAGTGCTTGCATTGTTGCGCTTCGTACGGTCAGTGAGAGCGCCGGAAGCCCCCTCACCTCCTAAACACAGACTGGCAACGCACTTGCAAGTTCCTTGGTGTTGCTAGTGTTTATGGACGGTGGTGATCACTTAACATCAGGTGATCCACCTGTACGTTTGCCTCCTATGATATAAAAAAAAGAATGTCTACATGAACCGTTAGAATTACATTAAGATATTCTATTCTGTTATCATTCAAAAACATGCAGACGAAATCTTGAGCGACCGCTAGAAATAAATAATAACAATAAATTAAGTCAAAATATGTGTAGCAAGACATAGTTTAACAGCTGCTTTCAAGGTTACCGATATAGCAAGCTAATAACAGCAAACACATACTCAAAGGAATACCTAACTGTAGGGCGTAACTCCGAGACTACAACAATGTTAGTGTCATCCCGATGTACTTAAAACGAATGTTACGTTTGTAGTTAACTACAAACTGAGATGCCGCAATGAATTAGTTATAAATATATCTTCTATATAATGATGAAATAATTTGGCATGAATTTATCATATCGTTAGATTAAAATCAGCTTAGAGACAGAAATAGTTCAGGCGGAACGGTGGCTACGACATAGTGCACTTAAAGGCAGTATTCCAACTCGCCAATAAAATAAAAATTAGCACACTTCTAATAAGAGAACTGAGTTTACTTAAAAATAGTATTAGTTTGTGTAAATGTAACACTTTACGAAGCGTCTAAGATAAAGTTACGAATAATTCGAATTACTATAAAATTAAGAAAAAACAGCAGTTTAGATTTAGTTTTTATAAGTTTGTCTGCTTCATTTACGTACAAAAATGTTCATTTCAAATGTTTTGTACGAAGGCAGAGATTTGTCCAGATGTGGTTTTAAATTCCTTATTATTTTGTAATTAGCATAGTATTAAAATGTACGATGCCTTTAATCACTACCGAATTGCTTGGTTTTTTATAGTCACATAATCATCATTGAGAAGGCTAAAAGTGTAGTAGATAACTTTAACTATCTATCAGGAATTACAATTTTTTCGAGCATGATTTATTTTTATTTAAAATTTAAAAAATAGATTTCAATACTCTAGCTTAAAAGAGGCACCATTATTAGAACTTTCTAGGGAATTTTTGTAACAACTCAGAATTCATTTTCTATAATTCACTTCATTTGTAGTATAATTAATTAGGCAAAATTAGTCCAATATTATTTTATTGTATTTTTGGCAACCGATCTTCTAGATTGTTACTGCCATTGTCGAATAGGTACAAGTTTCCTGTGATTATTTCAATGAACTAACAAGATGGCGGATGTCTTGTTAGAACTTTCCAGGGAGTTTTTTGGTAAGTCAAAATCGTTGCCCCGTGATATTATTTCCCATCCACATCACTCGTGCACAAGCAACGAGCAAGCAAACCAAGCAAGCAATAGTATAAATAAAAGAAGTTCCACAGACTATATATACTATAACCGCACCGAAAACGAAAAATATATTTTAGTTTTCGAATAATGTCAAGAGATGGCGCTCGCACGAAATGAAACTAGCTATTGTTAGGTCGATTCACTAAACCATGCTCGTTGCCGCATCGTTTGTATATTTGTGAAAATAAAAAACATCGTGATAAACCTATACTATTTTTGATAATAGCCCCTGTATATTGGTACAGATCGGCATTGTATCCAAGTTATTCTTAAGTTAGTGTCACAATTATTCAAGTGATATAAAACTCAAACTTTTAATTATAACTCAATTGTTCAGCGGCCATTTTCAATGACTTACATAAGCACATATTATTTGCTATAAAAATGCGACATTATGCTTTTTATTATATTAAATTCTATGTTTTGCGACCTCCATTTTATTATTTCATCAAGTTAGATGCATATGTGTAAACTATAAACATTAACCGCGTTATTACAGAAAAGTTAAATACGCATTGAACTTTTAAAAAAAGTTTAATTACAAAAGAGTGTCTTACCCTTGTTTACAGATGGACATTATTTTCATTTAAATATTCTCTAACACTTGTCTAAGTTGACAGTTGTCATTCTATTGTTGTAATTAACTGTATATCTATTTGCCGGCAAAAGAATATTATTCATAAATAAAATTGTTTGCAAAATATTTGTATGTAATGGAACGTTTTTGAATGATAAGACCGATAGCCCGGTGAAGCTGTTAAGACCTTGTTAGGTCAATAGCGTAGTCAGTTCGAGAAAAAAAAGTGAGATCGATTTGAACGAATGTTAATCTGAGTTGCTTGCATAAAAAACTTATACCAGATGTTTAGCTAGAGACCGCTTGGACACGCTTTTCGAATAAAGTATTTTAAAGATGACTTCAACTAGATTTTAAATTTTAGGCACTGCTTAGTAAAACTCGTGTTATACCCGTGTTCATTTTGGTTTTTGTAATAAGACCGTATAAGTGCAAGTTATTAATTAATAAATAATAAAAAAATATTTATAGTGAAAAGAAAACACGTTCATGAAAGTTCTAACTATATGCTATCTTAAACCGTTCATCTACTATAAGTATTTGTAAACAATTATTGTGTTTATTATATCTATATATACTGAGAGACTAATTTATCTTATTTGTACAAATAAAAATTGTTTGTACTTAAGGAAATAAGAAATTTTTTGTATTTTGAATTAAATTTTATTTTACTATTTAATGAACTAGTTTTTGTATATATTATAGCATCAAACGAACAGGCGGGTCACCTGATGGTAAGTGATCACCGCCGTCCATAGACACTAGCAACACCAAGGGAGTCGCAAGTGCGTTGCCGGCCTTTATATCTAATAATTTATATGAAATATAAATGTAATAGATATGGAAAAGTAATAAATTCATTTGGAACAAAATCTAAATTTGTATGAAATATGATTGCACATATTTTCATTAGAAGTATTAAATCAGATTTGAATAATTAGAATGTTTCCTAAATTTTACATATAAGCCAAAGGAGTTTCACTTCCTTTGTGTGTACACACTGATACACGCAAAGTTAATTTGTTTAGAAAACTTTTTATTTATTTTCGTTGTGCACTTAGAAAATGTTAATGGTAATAGAATCATCTACGAAAAATTCTGCATCGAATTGTTATATGTAGTCTTATTCTGATACATTGTTTTGAATTGATTAACCTTGAAAGAAACTATATTCTTATTATATACTAGCTGTGCCCGCGACTCCGCCCGCATGGAACCTAATGTAAAAAAACACTGACTAATAAAATCATCTAAATGTATTAAGTCCATTTACTTATCTACTTTTCTTTCGTACTTAAGTCGCGTCGTCATTAAAGTTACAATAACTTTTGATAGAGTGGACCTATTTTAATCAAACAAAGACTAAATGTAACTCGAGGCTGTACTTTATGATTTTACCGTGATCGTAGTACTTTAGCAGTGATACGTGTCCAGAGAAACATACAGACAGATATTTGTAAAAAATATTTAAATGTATTTTATTACATATTCCTAGACACCTTATTACAAAAATCTAAAACGTACAGACACGTTAGATTTGCATTCTTATTATGTGTATAAATAGAAGAAGATATATGGTTTTCGAGCCAATGGTAAAAAGCAATGATATTATAACTGAAAGATACGTCATAAGCACTTCGACAGCGCCTTGCTAAGACCTCTCTAGCTAGCTTACTTTTGATGGTTGCCCGGTCATTCTACCCGTATCTCAGGCATATAACAAACATATAACTATCTATTTCTTTTTCACCACCAATATTGAGAATATGCCCTCTTAATCCCACATTTTATCTAAGACAGTGCGGCGTTCCAATATTACTTTACGTATGTGTGCGTTACCGTGCCATTTGTTTTGTCAAAATATCATGTAGGTAACGTGTCTACAGCTTTTTAGTTATAATATCATTGGGTGAAAAGAGCTAAATTATTACAATCGAACACCTTTTGTGATACAAATTAGTCGTTTATGAGTTATTTAAATAATATAGTTTGTTAGGTAAAGTGACCGCTGGATTGGGCACTGTGGCGGACGGCTCACATCTGCCGCGACGGATTGTTTATTGTCTAATGTCATTCAAACTGCGACATTCGTTTTAAAATGAAATTACGTCAGTCAAACGTCTTCGTGTGCGGCTTTCAAGTGTATATTGCATTAACATCATCCGGTATAAATATGTTTTATGTACGCGCACTATAAATTCAGCCGGATGTTTGTCCGCCTTTCATATTTGAGCTTCATCATTTACTAGTCCGCGTCAAACTTTTTGACCGCTTCGAATAAAACCGAAGTTCAGACTTGCGCATAAGAGTTTAATATAAAACAGAGTTACAATATTATTGTAGGAATTTAAAATTAATAATACTTTATTCAATTTAGGCTCTGAGAAGGCGCTTATTCTTATATAGGCGTTCGGACAAACAACCCACATACCCTATCTATTAATTTTATATATTCTTATCTTTCTATTATTTATCTTTTCATCATACACATTTTTACAAACGTAACTAACATTCGTTTTTGGTGGATGCACAGAGAGGAGCGTCATTTCCACATGTAACGATCGTTCACAAATTTATACATCCTAAAATCTATATCTATCACTATCCGACAAATCGGTAATGTGCTTTGGAACTTAATATAAAACTTACACTATCACCTAAAAAACTATTACTGGTTTTAGTGAGCCCGAAACATGGAATACTTAAAACTCCAAACAAAATCTCAAAAATTTCATTAAAATAAATAATTATTATTCACCAACATGTATAGTTTAAAATCACACACAAATACACATATATATTTTGTTTTATCTCGTCGAATATTAAGCACCTGTTATAGAGTCTCTATATATTTGAATAACTACCTTGAATGTAGTTATCAGTTCTCGCGAAAACTTGACAGACAATTACCAAGCAACTTCATGGTGTCGTTTTTAGGTGTCAGTGCCAAATGTTGGTGCCGAATGCGCCAAAAGAAGTATACCTTCAAAACTTAGTTGCGTCGAGTTTTAGCCGGGATCTTGAAATGTCATGTAGTGTATTTTATATTTTATTCATAATCTTGTGGTAATTTCACTCTATATTTTGTAATATTGGTAGCGTTTTACGTAATATAGTTTGGTTATTATGCACTAATGAAGTGGCTCGGAAATAACACCACGGAGCATGGATTCTGACTTGCCACAAAAACTCGCTGGAAAGTTCTAACGGGCCGCCATCTTGTTAGAACATTGAAATTATCACAAGAAACTTGTAATATCGTTACCTACTCGACAATGACAGTAATAATATACTAGAAGATTGGCTGCTAAAAATAAAACTAATAAAGACACTTAGTTGCGTCAGTTTTACGTGGTGATCAGTCAAATGTTGATTAAAAATTGAAGTATGAACTTTTGAATAATCTATACTAATATAATAAAACTGAAGAGTTTGTTTCCTTGAACGCGCTAATCTCAGGAACTACTGGTTCGATTTGAAAAACTCTTACATTGTTAGATAGCTCATTTATCGAGGAAAGCTTATTATCAAGCTAAGACCAATAGGAACAAAGCATCAATGAAGAATGTTTCAAAATCGGAGTTAACGTATGTATTACTTAAAAATATTTGCACCTTCTACGTAAACGAAGTCGCGAGTTAAAGTTACCGTTAGTTCAAAGTAACTATTCCACGCGGACAAAGTCGCGGGCAGACGCTAGTAATATATAATTATAATTAGTTTAGTATAGGACAACCGCGATTAGCTATACGGTTCGAAGATGTTGCCAACATGTCACTCAGGAATCGAACCCTGGTTATTTATAATCAAGTACGGTTTTAATCTACAATATCTTATACACGACATTTTAAATGACTACTAACATTTCGCACCGCCCTAAAAGAAGATTCACTTCAAAATTAATTCTTAATTCCTACATACATTTGTATAGGGGGAGGTGTTCCGTCCCACCTAATGAACCTCTGTGTAACGCTCCTTCAAGTAATTACACCTTTTATTAATTCATTACAAAGGAATTCTGGATTTAAAACTATTTTTTGAACTGTCTCCGTCTTATAATAATGTCGGAATGTGAACCGTTAAGTTGGTAATATATGATGTCTAGGAATTAATATACATTTAAGTATTCTTTATCTTTCGAATAATTTAAAGGCTTTTTTTTAACTGACTACACTATTGACCTTCACAGCTTCACCGCACTACTAACGGGAGCGCTTAAGGCACTTAACCGCTTGGCTACAAGCTAATGGTGACAGCTTGGGCTGTTGCCTTGGATGCAACACCGCGAATCTGTCTAAGCTGAAATTTAAAGGCCTCGCGAATCATTAAGGATTAAGGCTGAAATCTATAGAGCGCGCTCAGACTTATCTGAGTCTTAAGTCCAGAGATTAAAGTTTATAATCGCAAGCTTAGCATTCACTATATTGGGCTGGGCTAAGTTCAAGTTATCAAATTGAACGACTTATAGAAAAACTTGGGTATTACGTATGCGAATAGCGTTTAATAGCGTTTCTTTGGTAATAGTGTTAGGTTTTACAATAAAGTCCCAAAACATATTACCGATTTGCCGGACTGTAAATTTAAGCACCATGCAAGCGAATTTTAGTGTCGAATGGCTATTATAAAAAGGAACAATACGTGAACGATGGTGACGTCTGGAATTGACTCCTCTCTGTGCATTCACTAAAAACGATATTGTAACGTATAATGTATTCGAAATCTTAATATATATATTTCTTGTGTGCGTGTGTATGTGACTGAACTCCTCCTAAACGACTGGACCGATTTTGATGAAATTTTTTGTGTGTGTTCGTGGAGATTCGAGAATGGTTTAGATTCACAATTGGACCCGGCAGGTGGCGCTGCGATCGACTTTTAGGATTTTTTTTGTTTTCAAGGCAGGACAACGTCCGCCCGGTCCGCTAGTATATATGTATATGTTAAAAAGAAGTACCCGATCGAGTTTCTTGTCGGGTCTTCTCGATGACTGGGTTGTTTTCCGAACCGGTGGTAGTTTTGACGTTCATAAGCGCCTTATTAGGGCCTAAACTGAATAAAGTATTTTTGATTTGATTTGATTTGAATCATAAAAGTATGATAAAATGATAATGTAACAGTGACATTTCTATACTTCATCATTATTACTTGATCGTCATTGGCTTGATCCTTCATTACAAAAACGTCAAGAAAGCTTCCATTGTTTGTTTCAGTCTTGGTTGACTTATTTCTTTCATTTTTTAAATATTCTTTTAACATGGTTCAATTTATTTTTTACAATTAAAGGCATTTTAACAAGCTCAGAGTAATTACACTATACATTCGAAATCTAAGGTTGTACTGAGTGATACTTAGCGAAGTTTAAGCTGAGCTAAGGATAAGATAAGGCCGAGTACATTCTATAGACTTTATCCTAAGTTTCAGGAATCCGGTATATTTATTCTACCCTCCCAATACATTCTTGATATTCTAATATATATTCGCTAAAATTTTTAAAATCTGTGTTTGGTAAAAGACTGAAATAATTTAAATACTAGAATCAATATCAAATTGGTCATTCCATGTTTCAATGCTTTATGAAACCGGGGCCGTATTCTTACACGGAGAATTGTCAAACTGCGACATAATATTGATGAATTGATACTATTACATTTGACTATAAAATATTTTCAATCGTTTAAATTTTATCTTTAAAGATTTATGCGAAACGCGTTGTTTAATCATTTCTTACAATTAAACAAAAAAATCTAGCATCTTTAATAATTTCTATGATTTAGAAGCAGACAGTATACACTTACTAAAATAATAAATAATGTCTTACAGTAAGTAACGTATCAACTTTAATATAGATGATATCATCTTTAATATATAGCATTAACGTTCTTTGTCCAATAACTTCAAACCGATCTGCAAGCTAATATACACGTAAAAGTATATATTATAAAAAATCTGAGACAGCAAAATTTACAAGTCCACTTCACAACCCATGACAAGTCACCCTTTATGTGCACACCTCTCGACCGCCGCCGCATCGTAGGGTGTGAAGTGGATTTTGATCACAGATTAAAAACGAACTCGTGTTTTATCTCGAATCGTATAGACGCGGACGTGGCGTCGTGTATAAGGGTTTTAGAAATTCGAAATTTAAATAATATTCAAAAAACGAAAGACCGCGATACATAGATGCATATTATACTGGAAGTGTGCTTGTAAAATTTTATTGTGAAATATTTATCTGCATAACTGTATTGTATAAATCGACGGAATTATTGTAAATAACAGTACCTAGTCATGTATTTTTAAGCTTTATTACAGATCGACAGTAATCGTTATCACAAGAGTTGTGAATACGCCACCAATAGCCTCTAATTATAACCTCAATCGATACATTACTTGCGGCAAAGAAACCACTAAACTGTAATCCGACAACCGTACAACTGCAGGTCGTTCGAACTACGATGGGAATCTGATCCTATAGAAACTAAATATACCATTTTTAATGTCATAGTGCACTTATAAATAATTTATATGAACGTATGGACACCAGGCTACTCCAATAAAATTAGTCTAAGCGTCCTAACTACCAGCCATCAACTATACTCCGGTGGACGTTTATTGCACAGTTTACCACGTGATGACGTCATCACTCACGCTGCACGTGTGACGTCACGGCGGTCATATTTGCATGACGTCATCCGCAGCTGTTGTCCAGACGTATAATATACAACCGCAGTGCACACCGATTTAGAAATGTACGAGGTAATTTAGCGATAACTGATTAGTCGAACGATTTGTTGGTCGATTAGTTAACGCTATTATGAATAATAACAATACATATTTATCTTTAGGAAATGAAATAGAAACAAAGGTGTGTTCGTAAGGCCATTAAAATAATAACTTTGAATTAAAAAAATACTACAAACTCGGAGAATTCCCAGATTAGGTTTCTTAAATTAAGTGCATATTACGTAGTGCTTTACTCTTAGGTTATACTTTTAACAGTATTGACATTTAAAATAACATCGTATCGTATACCCGTCACGTGTGTGACTTTTGGTATATATTTGTTATATTTGATTACTGGCAACACTGTCATTGGACGTTACATGTTACAGATGTAGAAACGTGAAAGAGCTGGAGACACTTTCCTGCATTACTCAGTATATTCTGCACCCTGAAATGTCATGGTGGAATATATTGGCTATTATTATTATTAACTTTAGAATTATATTATCGGTTTATATGAAACCGCAGTTTTTTTTATTAAAAATAACATTTCAAAATTACATTCCTATTCTAGATGTTAATATTATTTGTTGAAAAGTTTGTTACATTTTAATTAGCTAATACATTGTTTTTCATTAACCAATTTCATATTACCTTCTGTTGTTTGTTGGTGATCTTATAATAAATAAGTTGAAGGTTAACTCAAGGTCATTTAAGTAGAATAAATAATTGAATACTTACTTCATAATATAATTTTCCCTGAAAGCTGAAAATTTATTAATTACAAATATTTGTTACAATTAAAGACAATCAATCATGGCGCCCGAGAACTAAGAATAGAAATATATGTTTGTATCTCAACTGTATTCTATGGACCACGTGAGACGTGGACAGTATTATAAAATCATAAAGGCAGTGCCGTTTCTAGTAGTTATTAATTTTAACTCCATTCTCCTAACACTATTCATCCTATTTTTAAACAATTAAACACTATATGTATCCTTAATAATAACTCTTTAATACAGTTTTCAATAATAATATATTTTTCCGATACAATAACCTATAACATAAATAAGTATGTTTGTTTGTTCATGACCAAATAAATGGATAGACTTTATAAAGATATTTTTTACCGTGATAACTATTAAAAACAATGTATGAAAAGATATTACGCAGACGAAACTGCGGGTACTGGCTAGTTATAAGCTGAATAACAAGTACCAGGGTGACATGACAAATAAAGGTATGTATGTACGTTTCGCAGACGTAGTTATTATTTATTGTTTTGCGGTTTCGTCCTTCTCGTGTTTCAAGTCAGCGGACACCGGCGCGCGGTTTACACAATAGCAAGTACCTAAACGACATACGATACATGTTGCAAGGTCTGGACGCCTGGTACATACGATTCTATACATTGTATTTTTTCAACGTCATCACGTAATAATGAATATCTATATATATAATATATATATATATACATTACATAGTATAAAACAAAGTCCCCTACCGCGGCTGTCTGTCTGTCTGTTCGCGATAAACTCAAAAACTACCGAACAGATTTTCATGCGGTTTTCACCAGTGGATAGAGTGATTGATGAGGAACGTTTTAGTATATAATTTGTCAAGGATTTTTTTATAATCAGGGCGGGACAACGTCTGCCGGGCCCGCTAGTGTATATATATAAATGAGTTCTGTTGTTTGTTCAGCTTAATTATTCAAAACGGCTGAACCAATTTTAACGAGTCCTTCTTAGAATAAAATTATCTAAGCTCTACACTTTCATAAGGGTTGACGAAAAATGATAAAATTACATTAGAAAACATAAAAGGCAGTCTTTAATAACGAATAATACTGAAAATCTAATACTATGTAATAAATCTATGTCTTCAGAATCTATAAAAGTAATGAAATTTTTAATGTAATTTTATTTCATTAAATGTAGGTAAAACACGTTGCTCCCATTAAAAAAACTATTTTCACGGAACGACTTCGCCGGGACTAGTTAATTTTGAATATATATCTGAAATGAATACTGTAGTAACTGTGTATCCCATAGAGAAACTGGAGAGGCGTGAAGGATAAATCCGTTAATTGTTGTGTCCATATATCAAATCAGTCCCAGGACAATCTGCGGTTGGCGGTGACCATTATGCTAATGCTTAGCGGACACGCCCTGTTTGTTAACGCGGCGCGTGCTTTTGACAGGTTCGATGCTCGTCTGTGGCGTTTTTTGACTCTATTCAATATAACGACAGATTTTGGATGATACTGATTTATTCATGAACTAGCTGTGCCAGTGACTCCGTCCGCATGTAACCTAATATATAATATAGTGACTAATAAAATTATCTGAATATATTAAGTCCATTTACTTATCTACCTTTCTCTCGTACTTAAGTCGCGCCATCATTAAAAATACAATAACGTTTAATACACCAAACCGATTTTAATGAAACAAAAATTAAATGTCACTCGAAGATACGCTTTATGATTTTTAAAGTGAAACTTTTATTACATCGTCTCAAACTTTTTCGTCTGTGTGTTGCATGTCGCGTGATGGACGGCCGCGGAGTAGGGATAAGTGAAAGGCGCTCGTCAGAGCAGCCAGGGCCAATATGGCGGCGCCTATAGTTCGCAGCAGCTGACCGTGTAGTGCATAGACTATTATTAGTTAAATGTCTATAGTGTGACAAAAAAGTTTCACTTTTACCGTGGTTTCATAAAACCACACAATCCTTTTTCTTTAAAAGATTTTATTTTACAATGAACGCAGTACTTTAGCAGTGATGCCTGTTCAAAAAACAAACAGACATTTCTAAATATTATTGAAATGTAATTTATAACATAATCCTAGGTGGCAGAGCCATGCTGAAGCTATTACTGGTTTCAGCATGAATGTGCCGGTTCGCCCGGGGTACTACCACCCGACACACAGAAAACCGACGTGAAGTAACAGTGCTTGCATTGTTGCGTTTCGTTCGGTCAGTGAGAGCGCCGGATACCCACCTCCTCTCTCCTCCCAACCCCTCTCCTCGTCCCCTCCCCCAAACACAGGCTGGCAACGAACTTGCGACTCCCCTGGTGTTGATAGTGTCTATGGACGGCGGTGATCACTTAAAATCAGGTGACCCGCCTGCTCGTTTGCCTCTGTTGATATAAAAAAAAATAATAGTATAGTAAAATAATAATATAGTATTGATTACTTTACATTCTTATTATATGTATAGATTGCTAATTGGGCTTTCACATATAATATACATCTAGTCATAATGTAACACGCTAAGTGATGTGATGTTATAACCTTGTGGCAAATAAAGGAAATAAAACGTATATAAATATACCAGAACTTCCATAATTTAATTCTGAAATGTCTCCGAAGCTAAATACTCAACAGAATCGATAGCAAACTAAATATAGTCCAGTCTGGAGCTATTTGCGTGCATTCGGAACTGAATTCAGGCTAGATTTATATATACTATATGTAAAAGGGGTTGCTTAAATGTTCACAGTGAGAAATAATCGTTCGGTAATGCAACTATAAGCAACAGAGCTCTTTCCTGTAAATAGGACACTGTGAAATATGTTTTGTGAAACAGAACGTGCCATTGTAAATTATTACTAGCTGTAACCCGCGGTTTTACGCGTATTTAGACTGATTTGGGATTATCAAAAATTAATTAACATCGGTCAACTCGTTTAGGTAGAATCAATGATACTATAATGTTAGTCATAATATCATTGGGTAGAATGAATTACAAAAAAATACCATAAATGTAATATTGACATTGTTTGTCACGCTTTCATGCGCTAACTACTCAACTGTTCAACATGGAATTTAGAATATAACTTGCCAGGAGTACAGAGAAGGATATAGGATACCTTCCATCCAAAAAAAGACAATATTCCCGAGAGATGGGTCAACTCTACATTAAAACGAACGAAGATGCAGCAAAAGCTGGTTTTATACATAAATATTAGTACAAAATCCGTTGCAAATATTCCAGATTTTATGGAAATCGAATATGTATGTCGAAGAATATAGAAACAAATCTTATTTCATACGTGATATAGTACAATATTCAAAGAGAATCTTTCGTAAATACCGAACTCGCATACCTGACAAGAGTTCTATCAACATAAAAAAGGATTTCGTGGCTGTATGGAGGCGCGCCTATACGGATATTACGAGTTTGAAAAAGAAAAGCAGAATATAGTGAATCAAAGATGGCCGTATCTTCTGTTTACAACGGTTGCAATTTGAATTTTTATGTTTTGGGAATTTTTATAGGTCAAATGGGAATAAACATATTTCAGTTTTGTTTTCTCGTACAAGAATTTATGCAATGTTAAACATATGGTTTATGTTTTTTATAATGTACGTTGTTGACATTATCGGAATTCGTTATTACTTTCATAAAATCAATAATAGTATGTTATTTTGTTCAGTATTTATTGTAATTTCGTATTGACCAAGTATGCTTAAGATATTAGGTTTCGCAATCTTATTATAATATACAAGCTGTGACCGCGACTTCGTAAGCGTGAAACCTTATGTTAAAAAACAGTGATTAATAAAGTCATCTGAATGTATTAAGTTCATTTAGTTAACTACTTTTATATGGTACTTACGTCGCGAAACAGAGACTAAATGTTACTCGAAGATATGCTTTATGAATAGAGATTTTATCATAACAATAACATTCAAACAAACAGACAGACTGATAAATAGACAGACACACATTTCAAAATTAATTGAAATTTATTTTATTACTTATTCCTAGACACCTGCAACAATTTTATTCACAAGAGTCTAAAAATACAGATACATTTGACTTATGTTCTTATTATATGTGCCTATAGAGATTACATTGTACTATATTCCGGGTTTGAGAACTCTTGAAGAAACACGAAAATGCAAAAATGTTATATCACAGTTAGAGAAATATATAACGAATAATACATAAAACACTATATTTTCGATATATTTTATGACCTACTTAAAAACACTATAAACAAATAATAAAATATTGGCAACCCTAGTAAAGGCCTAAATGGTTGTCTGATTTAAATTATTTATGTTTGTTCAGTGAATAGGAACTAGAGATGGCGAATGCACTCTATACTGTGGCGCAACCAACAATATCTCGTCCAAAAATAGATATATACATGCAGCGTTCGCTTTAAGTACTTGTGTTTACCACTTGACTGTTCATGTTAGCCTGGTATATTATTGATTAAAAATAAATCTCTCTGCCTATGGAAAATATATGCACTTTTGTTACTTTTGTTTTCTATGAATATTCTCTACTGGAATGAGGTTCCGTTTGGAATCACTGTTATTATTTATTGTACGTTCAGTTTTGCAGTGACTTATAAAAAAATATCTTCTTATTCTTATAAAGCTATACAACTAACTACATATTACTATTCTACATTCGTTTATATGGAGCTTAAATCATTACAGTTCTCGTGACTCGAGGGGTTAAATTTACTATATCCAGTAATCAGTACATTATTATGCAGTAGTATCTGTACCTATTCCAACAAGATGGTGGTCTTCTTGCAAAATTACCAGAGATTCAGAGAGTTTTTGTAGTATCTCAGAATTTATTTTCCTTCTATTCTTTTCCATCACACTATAGTCGAACTATATTACGCAAGATGCCTTTGATGATACATAATATAGGGTTAAATAACGTAAGACGTTAATAAAAAGTATAAATTACTAAGATCCACCAAAAAAACAAGGCGGGAAGTTATCTGTCATATTCGCATTACGTATCCAAAGTTTAGTCAACAGATGGCGCTGTTATTAAATTATCGTTCGAGACGCTTTGCAGCCGTAAGACGGCATGTTTGCATTTTTTTGTGATCAATAATTAAACGATTAACGTGCTAAAGAGTATATTTTATGTATTTTTTGTTAATGCAGATGTATACAAGCCGTTTTTAGTCATTTGAATTGCATTTTATTTAAAACTCCTTTCTAACATGGCGTGAAAAATACGTTCTGTGGTACAGTACAGTAGTCGAGTTTGCTAATTAGTGCATATTGATAGAATGTCCAAAATAAACGCGTGCAATAGCGTAGTTTATACCGCAATTTTGCATGGTGGTGTAGGGCTGTCTGTAAGCACTGTTGGTGTGTTCTGGTAGCTGCACTTGAGAGCCAGTCCCCTCTAGGTTTAGCGAGTGTACCATATTAGAGCACACTGTCATTTCACATCAGATCAGATTGTGCTCAAACGCTAAAGCCTATAAATAATAATAAAAGGAAAAGTTGTTTCTAAAAACGGTTTGAGATCAAACGACGTACGTTCTTTTCTTAAGACAGTTGTCATGATATCATTTTATTATCGAACTAAAATTATCAAGTATGTACATTGAAATGAGAATACGGCAAAGCAAGATCATCAATATAGCTTCTATTAAGGCATGCTGTCACACTAATAGGTCCTATAGATACATCTACGTAGTTTAGAAACAAACAAGTATATCCAAAATGAATTGGCAATACTACAAAGATCCTATAACAACGACACAGCACATTACAAACGACAGATAGTTTACTTTGCATTAATAGTGGATACATAGCGCATCCTGCGTTTTCATAATACAAGCACTCGTCCAACCATTGGTCGAACTTAGATCATAGAAAAAAAAACTATTCTAATTTTTTAAGTAAAAACATCTTTAGGCACGTTGAGCTTCATTTTTGGCAAGAGATTCATTTATAATTTCGCGTCATGACATGCTAGTAAGCGTGACCGAACGTATTGCGCTTGCGTAGCTTGCGTAGCTTGCGTCAGACAGCGACGCGTAGTGTAGGGGCCTGTGTACATCTAACATTGATATTTTCTATTTAGATTGTGCAGGCTACCGTATGTTTGATTGTTTAATAAGCTCTTTAAAACTGTATATAATAATCGTTCGGAGTGCCAATAGATGTGTAAACAAGACCAATGTTAATAATTTCATTTTACAAAGTATGAAATTTAAATAATTCATACTATAATTATTAATTTAACAATTCAAAAAAGACCACAGTCATTCCATTGTTTTAAGTATTCACTTCTGACTGGAGTCCTTATGACTGCCTCAACTTTTTTTAAAAATCGATAATACTAACGCTCGTCGATAGCTACAAAACAAGAAAAAAGCAATGAAGAAAATCGACTGAGAAAGAGAGGGAGGAGATGTTCTTAACCGTTTCCTCGGTGCCTATTCATATACAGGTTAGCAAAGTTCGATAATCGATATAGGACTCTATAGTCTGATATACATTAATCAATATAATTCTAAGTCACTATATTGATTACGTATTATAAAGTCGCGAACTACGGCTGTTGTCGAGTGAACGAGCTGGTGTTTGTACTGTGCTGCATTACTAGTGTAATGGCTGCCGAATCCAAACATCCGAGAGCGCTAGATAACAGAGACACATAAATAACTCAGATCTATCACATTATGCAGATAATGTGTTTGGAAGGCATCGGATCGTTATTGTGTCTGTGTACTACGATTCTAGTCCGGGCCAAATTTGTACTAAAATGTTATGTAGCTGGGATGTTTGGCGGCCGCTTTGGGTTTATGCTTTATTTAAATCGAATTGATTTTATTGATAACTTTGAAACCAGATCATCTAAATACATAACTATAATGTGAAGTATAAATTCTATCCTTATCTGATACTAGCTGATACACGCGACTTTGTCTGCGTCGATGTATAATGTCGCTTACTCTATGGCAAGAAAATACATCGCTGAATACATACCGTATTAACACAAAAAAATGAGTTGAATACTCGCTTTAAAAAAGTTTGATTACAAAGAGTGTCTTACCCTTGTTTACAGATGGAAATTATTTAAATTTAGATATTCTCTCTATTACAATACTTATCTAACTTGACAGTTCTTATGTTATTGTTGTAATTTATTGTTTTTCTATTTGCCGGCAAAAGACATTTCGTAATAAATTATGAATATCGTGGGTATAATTAATTTGGAAGAAATAAATAAATTAAACAATTTTAGAGATTCACAGGTAAATCATAACTACTACTATATGACACTATTGACATTTGACAATGTATTTAATCTGAGATTATACTGTTGCTCCACTGTACGCACTCTGGCATAATATACAAATCTTATAAATTGCTTATTTTAACAATTACATCATTCTCTTGTAACTAAAATGTCACAATAATGATAACCAATTTAACTTAAAATAAGTAAATTTTAGTAATGGAGATCTAAACAAAGAACATAATTTGAAATTGTCTGCAAAATATCTGTATGTAATGGAACGTTTTAGAATGATGAGATTAAATTGAACTAATGCTATTCGGAGTTGTTTACATAAAAAACTTAAACCAGATGTTTAGCTAGAGACCGCTTGGACACGTTTTACAAAAGTAGTTTAAACGTGTGTTCAACTAGGTTTAAAATTTTAGCCACTGCTTAGTAAAACTCGTGTTAAACGTGTGTTTATTTTTGTTCTTGTAATAATAACATGTCCTACTATACTTCTAACAAGGTATAAACAACATTTCGACGAACATTGGTTCAATAGATAAGGTGTGAAAGCATAACAAACTAATAAGAAAAAGTTATGTAGTATATACACAATATTTTTATAAATAACTAGCTTCTGCCCGCGACTTTGTCTGCGTGGAATAGTTTGGGCTAACACTAATACGTAGCGGAAGCTCTCAAAAGGCCAGAAAAACCCCGATTTTGAAACTTTCTACACTGTTGTTCCGCTCCTGTTGGATTTAGCGTGATGATATTATAGCCTTCCTCGATAAATAAGCTATCTAACACTGAAAGGTTACTCCTGAGAATATGCTTTATGATTTTCTTGCTAAGGTTTTATTCCTAGACACCTGCAACAATTTTTTTTTACGAAAATCGAAAAAGTATAGACACGTTAGATTTACATTCTTATTATATTATATTATAGAAGATGAAGTAAAAACTTATAAACAGGTACGTTGTAAGGGATTAATGTATAATCAATGCTTAATATAATAAGTTGGGGATGGCGGTGCTTTGCGTGTCAAGTTGCGCAACAGTGGTGCCTTGCGCTATGTTACTTCCTCCTTCCACTAACTTATTTTTATCCATTTGGCTTGTATTACTAGTGTTTTGTGTAAACTATTCTGTTTACACAATTCCACATGCGCACATTCATAAAATTATAGCTGGTCTTTTTCATTTTGTTTTTGGCAATCAATCTTCCACTGTCATTATCGTGTATGATATTACAAGTTTCTTGTGATAAATTCAATGTCCTAACAAGATGGCGGCCCCGTTAGAACTTTCCAGGGAGTTTTTGTGGAATCTCAGAATTCATACTCTGGTATTATTTCCCATCCACTTCACTTGTGCACAATAACTGAACTATATCACGTAAAATGTCACCGATATTACAAAATATATAATCAAATAGCACAAGATTATGAATAAAATATAAAAGCCACTTCATGACAGATTAAAAATCCGCCGAAAACTCCATTGTAGTCTTTATTTAATTACATTTGTGTATTAAGATTCATAGAAAAAGATATTTTTCCATTCCTCGGACTAATATTGTTTTCTTGATGAAACTTATTTGTACAGATGACAATGTGTATCCAAAATTTCATGACGATAGGTTGAGTATGTAATAACAAACTCACATATCAAAAACAACAACCATTACAAATAATTAGCAATTACGGTCGAAACATTTGACACTGGCAAAATTGCCTACATAGATTGACGCCTAATTATAAAAAAAAGTAATATGGAGGTCACGTGAAAGGATAGTACTTAAATTTAGTAAACTTAATCGAGTATCATCGGTAAATTAACGCTGTATACAATAGTAGTTAGTGTGTCAAGCATGTTAGATGTATTAGGACGATGTGTTTCTATATTTATTTATTTAACCGTTCGATTAAATAGAGTATCTCGTTACAATAACAATAATAATTGTGGGAAGCGGTTAGAGGATAAAGCACCGCAGTAAACAGACCGGAATCAATAGCAGACTCAGAGACGCCGGCGACGTCTCCTCCACTGCGGTACAAACGACTGGGGCTGCCAACTTCAAAATTTAGATTTACGGGAATGCGCGGTATGGACAAGAATTTTTTCATGTGAAACAAGCAAGTCAGACCGGTTGTTAAAGGGTATTTGATTTTGAATTTTTGTATTTGATGAATATAAATGTTTATTGGAATAACAATCTTTTCCCTGATTTTTTTTTTATATTTTATTTTTTCTTATGACATACTGATTTCCTGTAGTACTTTTATGCATATTACTTGTACGATATATGCCAAGGTACAAAATGAAAGGCGTTCCGCAACGGTTCACATTTTTAAAAATTACTTTTTTAATTTAATTTATGCGGGATTGTTCATCAAATTAGTAAAATAAACAACATATCAAAGTCGTATCTAATTAACGAATATTGAAAATTCGATAAGAAGCGATGGTTCAGTGGTTGTTAACGTGTTCATACACCCTGTGGATGGAGGTAGGTAAAAAATTTGGCATATAATAATAATTAAAACATCAATAAGCGTATTTAAGTTACCATTTTGGGCCATATTATAGTCCATTTACCTTTTTCTCAATTGTAGGTAAACCCGAAACCTCTTAAGTATAAAAAAGAAAGAACACAAACGACGCTCTCTACTTATGAAAATGGCCGGAAAGGACGTCTTCTACTTATACACTGAATCAGGAGATTAATAAACCCCATGAATCCATTAAGTTCTTTCTGCGTATCTTCATATAAAATCTTAGCCGCCATGTTACATTCGCCTACCTATTATACGATTCTGTAATTACCACATCAAAGGAGTAATCTTGTGACAGATAATATATATTTCATTAATTAACATAGTATTAATGAGGAAGTTTGTAAGGATGGATGGATGCTTGTCACTCTTCCAGGAAAAACTTCTCAACGAATTTTGATGAAACTTTATATTACATTATTTTATACATTATTTTACACATATTATAAATGCGAAAGTAAGATTGTTTCTTTGTTTATTGAAATATTTTAGTAGACGTTACTTTGCACTTCTGGAATTAATTGGTCGCAACCAGCTCTCACTGTAATAAAAAAACTTAAATCTGAAGCTAGTTATAGAAAAAGCGAAATATTAGAAACAAAAACAACGAAAATATTAAGCAACGCGTACTTGGTTGACGGCTAACCTGACGTGGGTGACACTGTTGGTATGTAACTGTAAATTATAATTAATTACAATACATGTGTACACGTTTTTCACTTTGTCATGGAGCATCTTCAAATAGAAATTGACTCTTTCGATGCAAACGGCCGAGTGTATGTTTATTTGTTAAGTTGTCACGTCTTAACTACTTCGATCATCATGAAATTTTATTTATACATTGTCACGGATACATAACAAATACCTTTTATTACATTTCATCTAGAAAAGGTGTTATTCTCGAGGGTTAATACGAATTTAATTGAACGCATTCGAAGCCGCGAACATAAGCTTGTAATTTATAAAGATATCATATACATTACTAAAAATATAATTATTAGTATCAAGAATGGAAAAAAATCTACCAAATAAGCTGTTTCTTGACGTGCGCCTGAAAAGTTACATGAAGATAATTAGATGTGTCATTAATATTAAAGACAAAGTTGCGGGGGCATGCCAGTAACTTTTTATATAATAAATACATGTCGACTTTTTGCCAAAAAGACCGGAGTCAATAGATAACTGGTAAGGGCAGAGCAATGACGCTATCTATTGTATATACATATATTAGTATTTTATTTGAGGGTTTTAGAAACATGATAACTCTGTTTTCACGGTACGGCTGGCAACTCTAATTCATACTCGCCATTTGTTTATTTTGTAATTATACATAATAGAGGTTTTGGTGGTAATCTATATTCTTGTGGCAGAGTTTTAGTATATGAAATATTGAGATATCATATTATTTACATATTTATACGTAATATAACGGTTCTTTTTATAGTTTACCTCTAACGAAATTTGTTTCTAAAGTAAACGTCTTATTTATCCGATGTTGTATGAATTACATAATATTTTACGTAATACAATTTTGCTGTTGACAAGTCAGTAAAGGATACAATAGCACTGACGAAATATCACAAAATTCAATAACAGAACTGAAATTTTTTTCCATAGAAATAAATACCTGACAATGGCCAATGTTTTTACAACACTTGTTGGAAATAAGTAACCTATTTACATTAAACCCTTGTTGCGTGTGGTTCTTCTGTGTAATAAAAATGGGTGTTGCTACATAAAGTCGTAAACTTGTTTATCTTGGAGACCGTTTTTATATAATTTTATTATAATTCGCCATGAGATGGCGCTAGACTACATTCCATTATTATTTTTGTATGTGTACATTAAAACTGTAATGTCGCCGACGGTTATTAATTTTATATACAACTAGCTGTACCCGCGACTCCGTCCGCGTGGAAGCTAGTGAAAAAAACAGAGACTGATAAAATCATCTGAATGTAAGCTTATCTACTTTTCTCTCGTACTTAAGTCGCGTCGTCATTAAAATTACAATACCTTTTGATAGAGTGAACCGATTTTAATGAAACAAAGACTAAATGTTACTCGAGGATATGCTTTATGATTTTCTTCGTGAGGTTTTATCATGAACGCCGTACTTTAACAGTGATACGTGTTCAAACAAACAGACATTTCTAAAATTGATTGAAATGTATTTTATTACTTAATCCAATACACCCGCAACAATTTTTTTCACAAGGGACTAGAAAGTACAGACAGGTTAGATTTACATCGAAATCCGTTATTCTAAATCATTTTCTAGTAAACATCACATAAACAAAGCGTTACACATTATCAGTTCTATAACCGATGACCACACTTAGAAATCAATCCAAAATTCCGTCTAAAGCGATTTAATGGCAGAAATACACCCCTCGGCACGTCAAAGGCTGACTAATGTATGCACGACAGGTGTCAAAAATGACCCCACGTTTTAGGAAAGCGTAAAAAACCCAATCGGCCGACACTCACGGGTCATTTTACCATAAAATTGATCGGTAAATGATGTAAATTTTACAACATATGCTTTTAATATCTCCCATAATTCAAAACGGAAAATAAACAGATTATATTATGATAGTAAATATTATAACACTATGTCGCTTTTGCATCTATCCTCGTATTCCTTTGGTAGTTCTAAGCTACGTAACTTGATACAGTTTTGACTATCGTTTAGGTAATTTCTTTAGGAAGGTTTTTATTTACATATTACGTACCTATATATTTAAGAGAAAAGTCGATGTATCCTAAGGAAGAAGTAAGCTGGAAATTTTCGGGGCTTACATTGATAACGGTGGCTTAACCTTAGGAGATATATATTTCACTGGAAATTTAATTTTTATCTTTTAATCTTTATTTCATTTAGGGACATACATACAACCAAAAAGAACATGTTAGTCCCGTCGTACCGTAACCGTAGTATATTCACAAATATCATTACTTATTATAAAACAGAGTTCCCTACCGCGTCGGTCTGTTTGTCTTTTCCCGATAAACTCAAAAACTACTGAACGGATTTTCATGCGGTTTTCACCAATAAATAAAGTGATTCATGGAGAATGTATAGGTATATAATTTCTAAAGGCTTTTTTATTGTCAGGGCGGGAAAACGTTCGCAGGGCCCGCTAGTGTCTTAGAATAATTAAAGTCTTCCATAAGTAGACCAAAATTCCGCTTTACTTTTCAATAAGGAGAGAATGTCATCTTGTTTACCTAAAAAATGACGATACGAACAACAAATATTCATTTGATAATCGTCTCACTATTACATGTAGTAATACAATACAATACAAGTAATTCAATAACAGAATAATTTAGAACAGTTTATAACAATATTTATCAAAACGGAACAACATTATTAACATATAACAGTTAGTTATAGCCAACTAATTACAATATAACATACAATAGCTTTTGGAGACGAAGAGTAACTCGTATTTATTTGTAAGCGATAACGCATTAACACCTGGGCTGATTTCTTAATGCTCAGATCTCAAAATGGCGGATCATGGATTTAAATATGTAGCCGAATATTTAAAATTACAACTTATTATATTATAAATACTTATTATTGTTCAAGTTTTTCTAATTTTGTAATAAATACGTTTTTTTTTTAATTTGTGCGGCCAACAGTCTCTTGCATCATAAGGTCTGCATTCGTTTGTACGAACCTTAAACCCTTATGGTTTTGGACAGTCCAGCAGTAACATATGTCAATACTTAGGCAGTTTAACTCCTCAGTTATCTATAGATTAGAGACCAGTATCTGTAAGCAAATAGTCGTCTGAGTTCCGATGCAATATGTAGTAACTTGCATTTAATCGTTTGCGTGGACACGCGCCCTCGTAAACTTCAGGATACAGTGTTGTTTCGTGATACTATGTGCAAGATATTATCACTACCCTTTAAAAGATTTTAATACGAACACACTTGCCTCTGATAGTATGTCACGAATATATTTTAATTTTAATTACGTATAAAGGGCCTTGAATAGATTTTCAAAGTTGACCGGATTATAATGATGCCACTAACGTCCACTATAATATTTAAAAAATAATTTCTTCAATCAAATATAATCTTTTTATAATTATCTATACTAATATTATAAGGCTGAAGAGCTTGTTTGCTTGAATGCGCTGATCTCAGGAACTACTGGTCCGATTTGAAAAATTCTTTAAGCGTTAGATAGCTCACTTATCGAGGAAGGCTATATATTTAGTTATCCTAAAGTAACTATTCAACGCGGACGAGGTCGCAAGCAGAAGCTAGTTCGAAAATAATTCGAATAACTTAACCCTATTCTTTATGAATTCAATTTTTGGCGGTATATTGAAATGTCATGTAGGTGATATTAATTATATTTTAATCATAATCTTGTGTTATTTCACTCTATATTTTATGATATTGGTGGAGTTTTACACAATATAATTTGGTTATTGTGCACAAGGGAATTGGGCGGGGTGGTAGGGTGTCTGTACCCGACTGGATCGCGACCACCGTACACCAGGTGGAACACCCGCCATAGTGGCACGTTTGGGCGTGTCGCGTTCCGGGATCAGCCGGGTATATCCAGAAAGGGGGGGGGGGGCCGCCCGGGGGGGGTTCTAGGCCGGAGGAAAGGGGGGGGGGGGGGGGGAAGGAAGGATTTTGGGGGGTGGCGGTATTTTTTTGATGGGTCCAAACGGACAGGAAAAAAAAATAACCAGAAAAAAAAAAAAAAAAAAAATAATACCACGGAGCCATGGATTGTGATTTGCCACAAAAACTCCCTGGAACAATCTAACTAGGAGTTCATTGAAATAATCGCAAGAAACTTCTAATAACATGGCCTATTGACAATGGTAGTACTAATCTAGTAGAAAGTTGGTCGTCAAAAATAATACATATAGACGTATACCTAGATTATATAAATTTACAAATATAATTACGTGAATAAGACTATCTCCATTTGTGTTATCGAAAGAATGTAATCTAATTTGATGTCTGAATAAATTTACCTCGGTGACATTCCGAGGTATCATTCAACAATGTAACCGCTCCGTCCGCCCCTAATAACGACGGGGTGGATCAATAATTACATAACCTCCTAAAAGCGCCATCTATTAACTGTGTGAAAAATTAAATACTGAAAACTGTCAAAGAGACGGTTTTTGTTTCTCTTTTTGAAATCATAGATGTCGCTGTTTTAAATAATCACTATTATACGCCGAGAAATATGGTGTTTTGGCGGGATCTTAGTTATTTTACTCTATATTTTGTATTATTGATGGCATTTTAACCAGCTTATTGTGGAAAATAATACCACGGTATATGAATTCAGAGATGTCACAAAAACTCCCTGGAAAGTTTTAACAAGACGGCACCGCCATCTTGTTAGAACATTGAAATTATCACAAGACACTTGTAATATTAATACCTACTCGATAATGGCAGAAATAATATGAAGATTGGTTGTTAAAACTGAAAAAATTAAATGAAATATAAAGAGGTAGAGAGATCCATAGATAACTCGAACTATCACTCCCATTGAATAAGTTGTCCTATTTTGGCACTTATATTATACTAGCGGCCCGCTCCGGCTTCGCACGGGTATAAAATATATAGCCTATGTCATTCGATGAAAAAATGATTAAAATCGATCCAGTAGTTTTCATTTATTCATTACTGCCCGTGGCCCGCCTGCGTTTGTTGCAATGTAAGCTGAAAAAATGTAATTATTTACATTAGAAACCTCAAAAATAACAGTATTTCTCCACTATTTAATGGATGTTATTATAGATATAAACCTTCCTCTTCAATCACTCTATCTATTAAAAAAAACCGCATCAAAATCCGCTTCGTAGTTTTAAAGATTTAAGCATACATAGGGATATAGGGACAGAGAAAGCGACTTTGTTTTATACTATGTAGTGATGTAATGATATAATTCATAGTAATGTACTTACCTTAATTTAACATTAAGAACCGTGGGTTTAATTTGTAAAGTAAGGGAAGACATTCTTTTTTTCTTCGTTTTGATTTAGGTTTTAATTTTAAGGTTAGTTTTTAGCGTGCTAAGTAACTGAAACTTCGTCACGCAAGTATGGGACAGATTATGTCTACAGTCTATACCATCACACCATAAAGTTCTCTCTGATCATATGCTTAAAATATATTTCCTTTGTTTCAGGTATTACTCGAGAGGAACGGTGAAAATATTTCTGGATGACAGCAATGCCGGCTCCAAGTGTCAATCTCTGACACTGTTTAATCTATGGCATATATAGTTAATAGCTACCTATTTCTAATGATTCTAATTTGTACCACGTAACCGCGTTACGTTTCGTTTCACGCGGCCAATCACTATAAAAGTATTACGGGTTATGTTAATTTTAAAACATCGACCTGCATTCTGTACTAAGCTATTTTTATACTCTATAGGTTATAGCATTTGACTACAATCTCATCTAATGTAAAATGACGATGTGCTCTGAGACGGTAGACACGCTAAACCTAGAGGTTATATCTCAAGTGTAGCTGCCGGAACACACCAACAGGTGTTGGAGTTGGAGTGCGCTACGACTGTGTTGCATGGTTTCAAACCTACATCCATCGACGCTGTGTCCAAATATGCTATCAACTAAGCTATCATCGCTTCCAAAGTGATTTTACTAAATTCATATACATAAAAACGAATGTCGGTATATATTGAATCGACAAACTCGAAGGCCATCTGGTGAGACATCTTAAAGATTAGCACACGTAAACTTCCTACTGTATCTCGCCGCTAGGTGTTACTACATCATATCAACTTCTGTACATTTGAATTTGAATCTGCGTATTAGAGTACGGAATATATAATACTAGCGGGCCCGGCAGACATTGCCCCGCCCTGATTATGAAAAAATCCTTGACAAACTTTATACTAAAACGTTCCTCATCAATCGCTCTATCCACCGGTAAAAACCGCATGAAAATCCGTTCGGTAGTTTTTGAGTTTATCGCGAACAGACAGACAGACAGACGCGGTGGGGGACTTTGTTTTATACTATGTAATGAAATACAATCATTTAGATAATGCATATATTAGACTTGGCTGCAATACCAAGCACCTTTTATTTTACCCCTACTCCGAGCCCGGCTGTAAGGCGACATGAGATAGATCGACGAAAATATTTGACCCGATGGGAAAATAAACGTATCTCTTTAAAATACATAGAATAGTAAAGAGCGTGAGATTTATGCGACACGAGACTCTGTAAAATAGGTGATTTTATGTTATAATCGTGAACAGTGTTCGCTCGCTTCTGCATCATTAAACGAGATATCAAACGCAGACCCAAGTTATGACAGGGGGGCACTCGCGTGGTTTTATGGCACACTGCACACACGTTAAATGACCACACATCAGAAATCATACTAGGGCTGTCCGACTCTATTCTCTAATTATATTTAATTTCACACAAATTATTCAATCAATTATTCTATTTATCTACAGTGTAAACTATTTATAACGTCGTTCGTTATAACGAAAAACTTTCTATAATATAGAAATTAGTTCAATTAGGTTGGTTTTCCACAAAACTATTTATTTGTTCTCTTCCCGTCGTATAACGAAAATGAAAAAAGGCTCGGTCTCTTGAAATTCGTTATAAAGAGTTTACACTGTACTTCAAATTAAATGTCATGTTGTATGCATGTGAGTGCGTACTGCGAAAACGACGGATGAAAAAAAACTACATGTGGCAGAGGTGCGAATATTAAGGTGTGGTGTAACTAGAATGGATAAGATTAAGAATGAGTATATCAGAGGAATTTTGAAAATAGTACCAGAGGTAGAGAAGTTGAGGAGTAATAGGTTAGCATAGTACGGGCCTATAACGAGACGAAATGAAAACGATGTAACTAAAAAGTTTTGAGTATAAAGGACCCATATGGGAGTAGAAGAAGACCGAAAAAGGTATGGATGGATTGTGTGAACAACATATAACAAATTGCCAAGGAAGTAAAACAAAAAAAAAACGAGTGTGAGTTAGCACACGGTAGAAGTGAAACTTAGTATTCTGATAAATTTTTAAGAGAATAAAAGGAATACACTATAGAGGTGGTAAACATTAGTTTTCGGCATTATTTTCTAATATTTGAATATATATGAACAATGTTAATAATATATACCGTAGAATAATTTTTAAAAGCTAGCGATAGTCACTACGATCCAATAGAAAATAATGTGCTATAGATTTCAACTTTTCTCTCTCCCTCTTTGTATATATTTCGAGTATATTAAGACTATATTTCATTCTTTCAATACCTAAAACCTATATATACATTTATAGCTATCTCGGTTTCGTTACACATAACGTCATTTCATAACATTCAATTTACACTGTCACAAAAGAAGTTTTACTTCAAAAAACAACGGTAGACCTCTATCATTTTATGTATATGAATATAAATACCAACATTATTTTTTGTATATTATATAGATAAACTAGCTGACGCAGCCACGCGTTGCTGTGACTCAGTTAATACATGTTGAATTGAATAAAACACGTGCACCGTAAAATAAAGTAGAGTTGAAAAAAAAATTCAAAATTGAAACGTGGTGTCATCTATGAGATATCTATAACAGTAGGTCCTACAATTTTCTATCAACAAACTTATAGCGCTATCTGTTCGAAACTGATGTGACTTACAAGTAATATCAATAATCGACAGGTGGTAGACCCACGCTGAAGCCACTGCTGGCTTTAGCATGAATGGGTCGGCTCGCCTTGAGTAGTACCACCCGACCCACAGAAAACCGACGTGAAGTAACAGTGATTGCATTGTTGTGTTTCGTTCGGTCAGTGAGAACGCCGGAGGCCCACCTCCCCTCCCCTTCCTCCCCCCCCCCTCAACTCAGGCTGGCAAAACACTTGCGACTCCACTGGTGTTGCCCACCTGTTCGTTTACCTCCTATGATATAAAAAAAATCGACAATGACAATCATTTCATTTATAATTGAAAAATATTGAGGCCATTAATTGAAATATAGATTATCCTATCTCTCAAGTCGTACCAAATTATACATAAATGCCAACGTTTCATGAAAATCGATTGAGTAGTTTCGGAATTAGTTGTGGACAAACATCATGACACTGGACTTTTATATATTTAAGATAAAATATGTGAGACAACCCTAAACGTTCCGAATTATGATTAACGGGCACACTTGTCGCAGTCAACGCCACGCCACGTCCATAAAACGCAGGTCCGGGAACATGCCACCCGCGTCCCTGGGTTCGCGCAAAAACTGTTCAAGAGAGCTTTGTCTCCAGCCATTACGTGATATACACTATTCGCTTGTCTTTGACAGTTATGCGGGAATGAAATATAGATCTACGCCTTGTCTATTGTTGCATTTATAATCTATATTCCCTTTATGAATCTATGGTATTTAGTATGGAGTGTAGAGGTAAGGGGAATGATCTCATCATATGGGGGACATGTTTTTGTGTTAAGGTGTAATTTTTAGAGGAAATATTTTTGAAGTCTATTTTATTTTTTGTTAAATTTTATTGTTTATACATACAGCCATAAAATAAGAAAAAAAATACGTGCGAAGTCGCGGAAAATTACAAAATATTTAGGATCGCGTTTACTGTTGAGATACAATGTAGTTACTATATCGTATTAGAATTTTTTTAAATAAATGCGGTTTAGACACGGTAGAAGTGTAGTATTTAATTTACTCAGTGTGCTCATAGTTTTTGTGATGGGCACGAAATTTAAAATAATTGAAAACAATGTTTAATCAGATAAGCCAACTACTAAGACCCGGCGGGCTGCAGGTTGTGTATACCTGGTCTAGACGATCAATTATGCAAAACTCGATCTCTTAATTCTTTTTCTTTTATGATGACCTTTTTTTAAATTATAAATTATTTCATTGCTTTATCTAAATTGAAAAAATAGAATCTCAATTTTATAGTGTCAAAGATAGATCTACTGAATCGATTCGATGTTTAATATCAGCTAAAATAATCGATTTTGCTATGTTTAATAATCGATTATTTGATATATCGATCCCAGGCCGCCATTCCTACCACTCGGTTGTACAGCTGCATGTAGCTGAATGGGAGTGTTGTTGTTTGGACAGTTCTATTTAATAATATGTATGTGTTCTTTATTTATCCTGTAACCATGATATCTTCCAACAATTAAAACTTTTTAGTTCTTCTCCTTTCAAAGCTCTTCCATCATCTTCCATTCACTTCAAAAATCGTATGATGAGCACGGACCCTTACTTTTATCGGCATCGATAGTGGTGAATTAGGTTTTTTAAAAGCTCGCGGTTTTCATTTTCTCTGTAAAAAATTTATCTCCCGTCTATCTGGCTAACGAGCGACCGATAGCCCCCTAAACGCAAACGATCCGCAAATTGAATGACTCGATACTTTTTTAGTTCCATCTATCTATTTTTTTAATAGTGTCGCAGTTACTGCCTAGTTCACTTCATTAACCGATACGGTCGCAGTTAATACATTATGAACCTTAAATTCATTTGTATATGTTTTCTTTTGCGATGTGTTTTTTATTGTAAATGGTTTTTGGATGACGTCAGCTAATTCCTGATGAATCTTCGAGAATCTTGTCGTACTTGTTGATAACGTTTGGGATTTATATACTTAATAGATATGCTCGCGACTCCGTTCGCGTGGAAACTTATGTAAAAACGGGATTATTATAATTCAGTCAAGTTTGAATATCTATTATATGTATGATTTATATTATATACACATATATATATACTATTGAGCTAGATATTTAAATCCGTGATCTGCCATTTTGAGTAATGAGTCTTAGAAAATCAGCCGAGGGGTTAATGTCTTATCGCCTAATAAGAGTTACTGATCGTCTCCAAAATCTAGGATGTATTGGAACTATTTGTAATATATTATATAATGTAAAATAATAATTTCAAAAAATTGGCAAGATATTTAAAAATGCGAGCCGCCATTTTGAGTTCTGTGTCTTAAATCTATGTAATACGTAATTTAGACTCAGTGATCTCTAACTCTAAACACTACAATCAGTAGGGTAAGCATACAGATAATACTTACATAAAAATTTAGTGCGTGTAACCGCCACACGCGATTGAAGTAAAACTTTTTAAATATTTTTGATTTATATATATACATTTTTGAATGAATTATGAATATTTGAATGAATTATTTTTTAAATACTTTATAAATAAATCAATCAAAAATGTTTGAAAAAAAAATAATTAAGAATAATAACAAAAATCATGCAATAGAATCAATTATGTATATATGGGCGCGTGACTGTGATGTCATCTGATTTCAAAGTAAGTAAGTAACTAATTAAATCAAAGCTTCATTATCTGTAATGCCATGTATCAACTAATTCGTAACTTAAATAACACAGGAAATATTATTAGCAACTATTTGTGATAAAGTAAATAAAATATAGAAAAGTACAAACAGATTACTATGATAAGTAACGAATTAAATTAATTATGATTTAATAGAAGTTTTAGGTTATGTTTAATTATTATCTAACCGGATGGTACAAAAACGTGCCACCTTATTTCCGTAACGGAGTTCCGTTGCATTGTCGTCCAGTTCCCTCCCAGTCGCGCCTAAAGAAGTTTTATTCCAAAAGTGATTACGCCCCATTTATGACGTTTATATGGGGCAGAGACAACTTTGTATTAAATATAAAGCGATAAGTTGCTGTACAAATTGTTGGTAATAATTTGTACCAACAATTCAAATGAGAAGCAACCATGAACGTCTATCTACTTATAAGAGTTTGACATTATGCTTGATGGTTTTACGTCACGCTGAACTGACAGGAGAATTGAATTTTTTTAGTGGTAAATATTTTTGTGTTATTTTATTTTATACTCTGTATTTTTTCAGTGATATAGGCTATTTAGATTAATCGGTGTTTACACGAGTAAGTATAATGTGTGTAGTTCGAGTTGTCACAAAATTCTTAAAATGTTTTTGTATGGTGGCTACCACTACCTTAATCATTTTTCTAAACTATGTTGTACATGTTATGGACTAAATAATTAATAAATGCTCTATTAACACACCTTAGGTATTATAAATAACGACATTACGCAGTTAAAACATATTTAGCATAACATATATATGTCGTTACATTTCTAAACGAGTTAAATCCAGTTTTAATCATTTATATAACATGTTTAATTTTTTTAAGTTTTTATACACCGAGAACAAAGTTGACATTTTGCCGTCCATAAGGATTTTAGATTTTTTTATGATCTTCATTACATGCACAACAACATTTCAAGATTTTGAAAAATAACTTAAAATATTAGATACGGATAAAATTGGTAATACCATTTTGAAATTAACGACTCATGTGGATATTCATTATTAAATTAATTAGTAGGTATTAAATATACATAGGGGAAATTGCAAAATATGAATTTTCTACTGTTCATTTGTTACAAAGTAACTTAACCATTGTGCTGAATTAATCAATCAAGATCATAGAGTGATAAAAGAATACTAAACCTGACAAATAATGAGGTTTGAAAAATATTAATGTTAAGTGGATTTTATATTTTATTTGTAATCTTGTGTTATTTAGCTCTATATTTTGTAATATTGGTGGTATATTATATAATATAGTTTGATTATTGTGGGTAAGTTAAGTGGTAGGAAAATAATAGCACAAAGCATGGATTCTGTCCTGTCATAAAAACTTCCTGGAAAGTTCTAACAAGGCGGCCACCATCTTGTTAGTTACTTGAAACGATCGCAAGACACTTGTAATATTATTACCTTCTCGACAATGGCAGTAATGACCTACTAGAAGATTGTTTGCCATAAGAATATGATTACCTACGTAGCCTGACTAGGTCATTATTCATATTGCTCGAGTCGTATAAATAGTATCATGATTAATAACTTAATTCATAATATATTAACTTACACAAATACTTACATCCAATGATATTGTAACGAAAAAGCTGTAGATCCGTCATAAGCGCTTCGACAGCGCCTTGTTAACATTTGGCTAGCTAGCAAACGTGATCTAGCCCCGTCAATCCGCCCGTATCTCGGTAGCATTTAAGTATTTCGTTTTCACCACCGCTATTGAGAATATGCGATCTTATTTCCACGTTTTATCTAAGACAGTGTGGCGTTATAATATTACTTTACGTATGTGTGCATTATCGTGCCATTTGTTTTGTCACAATATCATGTACATAGGTAACGTATCTAAACTTTTTACTTATAATATCATTGCTTATATCAATAAGATGAATATCTAACTGAACTTAAATTAATGCTTCGGTAGAAATATAACGTTGACAAAAATTTTCACTGAAGCTATTAAACATTTTGCTGACAACATAACAACGCTTGATTGCCGGTTGGCGAGTGAAGATTCAGCCATATCTCCTGGGAACGGCGATATTGATGACTTTATTTTTTTTTTACCTTTTTAAATTTCTATCAGAATTTAGTATCGTTTTTCTTCGCTTTTTATCCTACCGTTTTGAAATCGCATGATTAAACGTGGTTTCAAGCCTGATACATTTTTTAAACTATATGGAATATATAAAATCAAATATAAAAAGAATAGACATCAAGCAAATATATTTTTTGGAATCGTAGCGTATATTGTCTTCTAATTTTCAAAACCATATCAAAAGGCATCGTCTCGCAAATGATTACTAAACGACCATCTTAAAAAAAAGTCCAATACATACCGTCACACGTTTATAGATTATTACTAGCAGGCCTGGCGGACGTTGCCCTGCCTTGATAATAAAAAAAAATTCTAAAAGTCAAACGCAGCGCCACCTATCGGTTCTAATTATAAATCTAAACCATTCTTGAATCCACTTGAACATACGCAAAAAAGTACATCAAAGTCTGTTCAGCCGTTTAGGGGGAGTTTATTCACATACACATGGACAGAAGAATTATATATATATATATATATATATATATATATATATATATATATATATATATATATATATATATATATATAAAGATATGATATTAATTTAGTACCCTAAAACCAATAAAAATAATTTATTACATTTCTGTTTCATACTTAGAAAATAAACTATTACTAATATTAGGTCTTTACCTATGAAATTGCCGTTTTGTATGAAAAAATTTAAACGTATTTTTTTCATGTATTTTTTATTTGTATTAATCGAAGTAATCACCCATGTAATCAATGCATTTTTGCCAACGCAGTGGCAGTTTATTGATGCCCTTCTTAAAGAAATCAGCTGGACGGGAGGCAACAAATTCTTCAAAGGCATTTTGTACTGCCTCTCGGGTATTGAATTTTTTTCCCGCCAAGGAGTTATCCAAATTCTGGAAAAAGTAGTAGTCTGTAGGCGCAAGGTCTGGTGAGTAGGGCGGATGACGGAGAACTTCCAACCCCAGTTCTTGCAACTTGGAGACCGTCTGCTGTGCACTATGAGGTCGCGCGTTGTCGTGCAGGAGCAGCGGAGACGAGCGATTGACCAATGCTGGTTGGAGATGTGCCAGCTTCTCCATCATTGTGTTCAGTTCTTCACAGTACACATCTGCAGTAATGCTCACCCCGTTTGGTAAGAAGCTGTGATGAATCACACCGGCGCTAGACCACCAAACAGTGACCATCACTTTTCTAGGGGTAAGTTTTCGTTTAGGTGCTGAACCAGGATCCAACCAACTTGCTGAGCGCTTGCGGTTATCAAACAGAACCCATTTTTCATCGCAGGTAACAATGCGGTTCAAAATTCCTTAATTTGTGTGTCTGTTGAGCAGTGCAAGGCACGTCTCGACGCGTACTTCGCGCTGGCGATCATTGAGTTCGTGGGGCACTCATTTGTCAAGCTTTTTACCTTGCCAATTTGACGCAAATGGACCAATATTGTTTTGACGCTAACGTCGAAAGCTGCTGCTAATTCAGCCGTAGATTGTGTATCATCAGCTTCCACAATCGCCTTTAATTCGTTATTGTCGACCAAAGTTTTCGGACAACCGCGAGGTTCATTTTTCAGGTCGAAATTCCCAGAAGGGAAGCGAGCAAACCAATAACAGGTGGTGCGTTGGTTTGTAGTGTTAGCTCCGTAGACGTCGTTGATGTTGCGTGCCGCTTGTGCCGCGTTGCTGCCACGACGGTACTCATATTCCATAATTACTCGAATTTTTAACGTATCCATGATGACAAAAAAGATTGAAATGCGATGAAAATGTAACACTAATCAATAAACAAATGACTACTTTTGGAAAAAGAATTCCATGTTTTTAAAATAAAATTAATTTGAAATTAGAATTCTTAGCCAAACAAAAATTATTTTGATTTGAAATGGTCAGTAATGCAGAACGGCAATTTCATAAGTAAAGACCTATTATTATAGACAATTTACGAGCGAGTTATTTAAAGGGGAATGAATTTTGTTAGGCTAATACTTAATAATATTTTATATAGAATAGTTAATTTATAATTTTATTACACAAACAAATATGCAATTAATTATATTAGTTACGCTTCTTGATATGAGGGATACTCCATTGAACGTATACCATACGGAATAAAAAGCGCCCTATATACTATTTCACCCTATATTAAACTTCTATTCTGAATTTCATTAGAAATCTTTCTTCCATTGAAACATGTTTAATGGACAGGCAAACGAACTTTAACGTTACATATGTAATAAGCTAACCTAAAAATTGAAAAACTATAACTTTTAATTTTACACTACTAACATTGTTTAATTAATTAAATTGAATAGTATATATTTGAATACTACGCTCTACAAGTAAAAAGGGTGATAAAATATAGTACTCGCTACGTGTATTTCTTCAGCTTTTAATATGCAGCCATATTGAAATAACCAAGTAGCGGCTAGGAACTCATGATGTTATTTGGACTTTCGTTTTAATATGAGATAGAAGCCTAAAATATCAGATCTACTGTATCATTTATTTCACTTGTATCAATAATTTGTGTTCACATTTGTTTTTTTAGATAATTAACAAAAAATTAATAGATGTAATTAAAATAAACTATTTTGTTAAAAAAATACTAGTTACATGTTTTCTGTAGAAGTCATTTAAATTATATTAATATATATATTTTTTATAAAGCATATTAAATTATATCAAAGACCTATATAAAACAGATTAGATAAATTTCGTCTTAAAGGAGTAGGTATGATGCTACTGCATCCGGGTTGCTCAGCCATTTTCTGGCGGCAGGCGAGCGCATGCGCTGTTCCCCGCTCAATACATGCACCCTTCGCTCGTAAAACCATTAATCTCACTATTACACATCGCATCTGGCAACATTATAAACAAAAGTCATAATTTATTTATTAATATTTCAAACAATTTCATATTGAACAAATGAAAACATCAACATAACCTAACTTTACTTTAGTCTCTGGTTATTTACTGTTTTCTATAAATAAAAAAGTCACTAGCACGTAACACTGTCACTCGCACTTTTTCTTTTCCCATCGATTGACATCAGCCCGTCGAGATAACCGCTCCCGGCTTGTCTATGGTTGTTATAACCTGTGAACAGAAAATGGTACGTGACACAGGAAATGTCGGTTGGTTTATACGAAGTCGTCAGCGAGGGTCCGTGGTCGATGGCTGTGCGACACCACAACCGGCTTGTCCCGGCGCAGCAGTAGCATGAAAGTACTGCTGTGACAGGACAATATGGTCGGGGCACGCTCGCGGTGCGGACGGGCGTCGGCAGGCGTGTGAGGCAGCGTGGCAGAGCACCGCGCCCCGCAGCCCCGCGCATGCGCGTAACGCACCCTCATCCCACAACCTAAGCACACCCTCAATGAACACCCCTCAATCAACTATCGATTTTCCGAAAAATATATTTAAAAAATAAACAATTTAATCCAATATCACTACATTACTAAATGTCTATACAGTAAATTAAAACAAAATAAAATAAATATTTAACAATTATTAGTAAAATCACAAAAATATATTATATTTTTCTTGGTATACATAATTGATGGCGTACCAGATTAAGCATATTGGCGCCAAATCGGACATCGCGCGGTCGGTTGTAAATAATATGGAAAAAAAGTGAAAATAATGTAGGTTACAGGTCGACGACCTGCGAGGGTGAATCTCGCCCTTCGGTTTGAAGGAATGCGCGAAAACGGTCACGGGCGACGCGTTACCAGATTTTACGAAAACTTCAAGATATAGATTAAACTTTTAACCTGGTATAATTTAAATAACACTGAACAAACCCAACAGCAAAATATAACTTTTTTTATACTATCGATATAAAATTTAAAATACCAAAGCAAGATTTACTCATTATTTAGTAATTAATAATTGAAAATCATTTGTGGGTGAATTTAAATCACTCAAAGTCAACAAAATTGAGAAATGTCTGTGTTGCCACACAATGAATAATAATATTTTACCACCTCCTTTCATTATCGCATCTATAAGAGTCACGTAATAATTTCAAATTTAATGAATTCTTTATATCTCATTGAAAATAAAAACACATTTTTGATAAGCCTCATGTTTTAATGGTTTTTTAATATTTTATATAATTAAAACTTGCAGTTAATAAATACTGAATGTTCATGATTTCAATGGCTTCCGTTGAAATCTCAATTTATGTTAAAAGTATTTATATCTAGCTTTTGTAAAATAGCCGAATAATTCTGTAATATTTTTTCTGCGCTTATTTATTTGATTATTCATTTTGATTACCGATTTTGAAGTTATAATGGTATTAGTATCTTCAAGCATGACGTCATTTCAAATCATTTATAATTCCAAGTATTCATATCTTTCTTTTTCACTCAGTTATACTAAGGAAGCATAATCTATAATCACTTGTAAGAACTTATTGAACATTGCAGTAGGTTTTACTAATAAATACATATAATACCAGGTGTTAGGTTAGTCGCTTACAATATTCTAAGGGATGATAGTTCCTAGTCACATTTAACATATAAACTAATAAAATAAAAACAAATGCTAATAAACAACAAAGAGAACCCAAGTTAAAGTTTGTTCCAATACTTTCAAAAGTGTAGATAGAAACGTGACAAACTTAGATGCAATGACCAGTGCCCAAAGCTGCAAGGGGCGACGCAGAGTTAATAACCTTCGATAATATAACGGACAATAAACCCTTTTGTTTTGTTCATGTTGTTCCCAAGTTTTTATTATGATTCACTGTCATTTGACCCGACGGTCATTGACACTGTGCTTTAACATAAATGCGTAGAGGATTGAGTACAATTTTTGTATTTTTCTAGATAATTAAATCAAATATTAAGTACCTATTTTTTAATTGACTTACAACGAGAATCAAGAGAAGAGTATCTTCCATAAATATTGCTACTGTCTAAACTTTCACCTGGTATAGCAGTGATAATTTAACTTTAATCAGGCAACTAGCCTGAGCTAACTACCGATTAACTTTCCTTATAAATATAAATTAAATGTTTTCACAAAGCACTTTACCAGCTGATTTAGATATATTTTTAGGGAATAAGCAGTAATAACAAAATTTAATAAAGATAACTAAAACTGTAAAACCGATGAAAATAAAAGACAATCTATAATTAATCCAGATAAAATACGTAAATCCCATGAAGAAAAAAATCTTTTTTAGGAGAATAGACTTGCGGGCACAAATTAGATAAGCTAATACAATCTTTATTTTGGAATGTTAAAGACCAGCGGAATATCATCCAAATTCTGCAAAATTGAGCGTCGGTATATCAACGAAACTTCCGGAATTCAACAAAATTTCCATATTAGAATTTCATCAGTAACTCAGTCAGCTGATCGGAAACTAAACCACTCTTTATTGGAATAGGGGCACCACCAACACTTTAAAATAATAAAAAATATCAATTCCATATCGCCTATATGGACTATGCGGTTAGCGCGTGATTAAGCTCAGACCTTACCCCAGTTGAGAAGTATTTGCCCAGTGGAAAGCCATTTAATACGACGATGGTGTCGGATTTTTTAATTAAAACAAATATCATTAATTGAACCTTTTTAATTGACATTTTATTGAATTCTCGAGAACAACACATAACCATAACAGCGTTATATTTTTTATATCTGAATATATAAAAATCCAGTGTCGTGAGTTTTGTCCACGATAAACTTCGAAAAAACTCAACCGATCTTTATGAAAGTTAGCATTTATGTATAATTTGGTTCAACTTGAGAGATAGGATAATTTACGTATCGATTAATGTCCTCAATATTTTTTAATTAAAAATTAAATAATTGTCAATGTTGAATATTGTTATTAATTGTAAGTTTCATCAGTCTCGAACAGATGGCGCTTTAAATTAGTTTATTGACAGAAAACCGTATGACCAACTGTTGTAGATATCTTTTTGAATCTAGTTTATCATAATTTTAATTGGACATGTAGCAACTGAGCCACAGCAACGCGTGGCCGGCTCAGCTAGTATTCTCTATATAAAACTAGGACGTTATTTATCAATACGTTCAAATACCCTACAGATGGTTCAACATTAGTGTGGCCAGACGTAAATTTAAAACCGATAATATAGACATTTAGGAGTTTCAATCAATTTTACAGTAATTTAGTTTCATGTAAACGAGCTATCCATAACAGAACGGGAAACCATTCTCAAACAAATGGTGCTACAATCACATTATCCTAGAGAAATCGATCAGAACTGAAAAAAAATGTAATGATAATAAATATAATGATCCAGGTCGTTAAGAGCTACGCTGTGGGCACAGCGCCCGCCAATAAAGTTGATATTAGGGCTGACGTCATTCCGGCGACACTTATAGCTTCACAGTTCACACCCACTGTTTCCAAGTCGTATCCGCCCTGTTTTTCGCGGTCATTATCCACAAGCTTTCGCCCGACGAACCATTAGGAATAATATTCTATTTTACTGCTCGATTTGCCAAGGAACAATGGTATTTAGGGAATGTTTTCACAAATTAAAAGCGTATACTGAAATTCTACTAATCTATAAAGCAATATACGGAACTATCAAAGATATTTAAGCTATAAATATGGAAATTGAATTGATTCAAATGAACAAAATATTCCTAGCTTCCTTTTGAAGTGAATCGTCTTATGGAAGGGTTTTGAAATCTTATTAGGTTTACTTTTTTTGTATGATGAAAAGTGGCGAGGGTAAACACTGTGTCGGGTAGAGTGTTGAAAACACCGGTCCTCGTCCGATCACTGAAATTAAGCAACGCCTAGCGCAGTCAGTACTTGGATGGGTGATCACCTGGGAACACCGCGTGACGTGGACTTATAGTTGTATTTTTTTAATTAAAATGTTTCCCTATAACACAAAAGTTCCACTTTTTTTTTTCATGTTTTACCACACAACCTGTTTTTGTACTTTGTTTTACGAAAATCACACGTGATAACGTCAAGATAGTAACACGCTAAGCCTAGAGGGCTTGTCTTACAAAGGCAACTACTGGAATTCACGTAGCTGGCAGTTTACCAAGCGGTTTCTTGGAAAAATCCTTACTACCTTGCGATGTTTTCATCACTGTTTTGTGCTTCACTGAAGCTGGCCGGTTTGTTATAGGAATATATCTAATTCAGTTAGTATAGTATTAGACCATGCCACCATTTATCTATGTTGCCACTAGATACAAAAAGCTGCGTAAAATAAATTTAATTTAATATCTATCGATCGAACAATTTTTATTCCTATTCTGAAAAAAAAATTCGAAAGAACAGACGGTCTTCTATTCCCAAATAATTGGCCAAATTTACAGATAAACAATTTTAATGAAATAGAATGTTAACCAATTTGCGTGGCGCCGACATGGGATTGGCCGCGCGACCCCGACGCGACGTGACGTGGACCGTGACGTATCACCAGCGGTTTCACCTCTGACCCGATTCAGTATTAACAGAACTATTTGTCAACGTTTCCAATCTATTGCTGTCTGTGCTCGTTGATAACTTTTCTCTTTTCTTGTTGAAATGTAACGAAATCTACGCTCGTTTACTATTTCCACTTTGCGAAAACATTTCTTTGGCAACCAATCTTATATTACATTATTACTACCATTGTCGGGTAGGTAATGATATTAGAAGTTTATTGCGATCATTTCAATGAATTAACAAGATGGCTGTCTTGTTAGAACTTCCCAGGGAGTTTTTGTTGCAGAGTCCATGCTCCGTGGTATCCCATCCACATGACTAGTGCACAATAATCGAACTATATTACGTAAAATACCACTAATATCACAAAATACAGAGTGAAATAACACAAGATTCCGATATCCCGCCAAAAACTCCATTTTGCGAAACTATTATTATATCTTTGGAGTGAAACTTCTTTTGTGACGGTGTTAATTGGATTTTATGAAACGAAATTAAGTAACGAAAAAGGAATAGCTATAAATGTATATATAGGTTTTAGACTGCGAGGGAATGAAATAGTATATTCCTAATGTACTCGAAATATATACAAAGGGAGAGAGAAACGTCGAAATCTATGGCACATTTTCCGTTGAATCGTAGTGACTATCGCATAATTTTAAAAATTATTCCATGTTCTGCATTATTGAAATCGTTAATATATATTAAAATATTACAAACTAATGTTTACCATCGTCATAGAGTATTCATCTCATTCTCTTAAAAAATAATCTGAATACTAAGTTTCACTTCTACCGCGCGTGTATTCACACTCAATTTTTGTCTTTAACAATCATCCATGGTTTGATAAAATATTATCGATCAACAGTTTGAACCGTAGAGTTCTACTATATTTCTGCCGGAAGAGTCAAAGAGAGTTTTCATTGACTTCACCTCTGTAAGTAATCTCTCCATTACATGATTTCACAATGATGTATGGAAATCAATGCTTATTTTATTCAAATTCACACATGGGACTCGAACCACAATAGGTAGGTACTAGTGAAGATACTGATAATTACTTACACCCATTTATTTGTTTCCTTATTCTATATCATCAGTAGGTATATTAATAGTATTCAGAATGCTTAATTTGACTTGTTGAATTTCTACAGACCGTTAACGTCCGTAGGAATAGGTCTTATGAGAACCCACCCAAATACAACTGTATCAAAGCAGCGGAATCATTCAACAGCGGCAAATGCCCGAGAAACCGCGTTATAGTCCACGAAAAAGATAAATTATGGGTCCTTGCTGATTTATAGTGACGTAGAGATTTCTTTAACCTGCTTTCAGTCATTTTCAAGGAGGCTGGTCATCCATCATCCAAGTTTACAAGATTAATTTTATTAAATGCAGGGGTTCTATGTTAATTCGTTATGATAAATAAAAACAAATGTACACTTGTAAACATGAAAGTTGATGGTTAGATTTATCATACATAATTAATCTTCTTTGTATGCAAATGAATTAATTATAATATTAATTTCTAGATTATTTTTGATACATTGCCGTAATAATGTATACTGAAAGAATAAAGTCCATTTTTGTAAATAAAGTAACTAAAATATTCATTTGTAATACCTATATATCAAATCCGATAATACCTATATATAAAACTAGCGACTTCGTTCGCGTGTAATAGTTACTTTGGGCTGACACTACCATGCAGCGGAAGCTCTCAAGAGGAAAAAAACCCCGATTTTGAAATATTCTTCATTGGTGCTCCGCTCCTATTGGTCTTAGCGTGATGATATAACCTTCCTCGATAAATCAGCTATATAGCACTGAAAGAATTTCAAATCGGACCAGTAGTTCCTGAGAATACCCCTATAAAGTTACAAACTTTAGCTCTTTATAATATTAGTATAGATAATGGCGGATGAAGATAAGATGAAGAAATAGCGAAAACTAGAAATAAAAAAAAGGAAAACGGTATTTGCAACAAAAAAAGAAATGGCTGTACAATAAATAAAGTCTCGCATAATGTCCGGTGGGAAAACGGGGATTTAATAAAAAGAAATCCTATATATCTATTTCGTACATAAATATTACCTAAAAACGGCCCAAAAACAAACGAATTTATTTTTGAGTATTTTACGAAAATATTTTAGTTTATCATGTTTTAGGAGAAAGCAACAAAGCGCAGCTCAAAAAAAAAAAGAGGTCACTAAACATTTTTAAAATTGCCAAAATCGTGGGGAAAAAATTAAAATAAATTACATTTCAATAGTGAGAATCGTTTCGATTTTTTGTTTTGCATCTCTTTAGCCTTATTTCTATTCTAAAACAAAAAAGGTAGTTAACAATCATGTTCAGAAATCATACACACGGCGTAACTCCCGTGGTGAATTCTTTTTAAGAGTTACATTTTGTAACTTCTCCCAATAACGAAAGGCTAATTTACGCTTGCATTGGTAACGATCGATCAAGGCGGCGCGGCGTAAGCATTTAAATAATTATTTGAATAAATAAGAAGTTGAAGTTGGTCATAGAAACAAGCTAAATTAAAATGGAAAACGTTCGATAATCTCTTCTTATGACATACAGTCGTGCTGTTATCTCTATTAAAAGTCAATACATTCGAACGAGGTAGTTTCACAGATAGATCGTTTGTACATAAGTCAAGTTGTTGATCATCCGGCTGGGGGAGTTGAGTGTGGAGTGAATTTCGATTATCTAGAAATATTTATTATCGCGCTCTCGTCGAATAGCGTCCTCCTTCTCCAACTCAGAAGTATCCAATATGTCTGAACAAATTTTTAAATGTTGTGCTTCAGAAATCGCATAATTACTTTCGAGACAGGAAAACTGGCAAAAAAGATTTATCACTTTGAGCCTATAAGGCTGATGTAATCAGTTATCTATTCTTTTGATAGTGATGAAGCGCTTTAACTCTAAACCATGACGTGCGACAGCCTTCGCCATTAACATTTGTCTGGTTTTCATATCTGCTTGCACTCCGAACAATAATCAAATTAATCAAATATATGACAGGCTGCACAATCTCAATACAAAATATAAATATTAGACCTTTATACTATGCGTCGCTAGTCTGACGCACGCTGCGCAAACGTAATACGATCGGTCACGGTTACTAGCATGTCATGTCAAGTTCTCACTTTAAAAAACTACAACGACTAAATGTAATGGACTGTAATTTAAAGCGATTCAAGCAATAAGTATTTGAATTACTAACTCGAACTAACTATGCGACGAATAATAGAAAAATAAGTGTTTTTGTTTTCTCGAACTGATTACGCTATTGACCTAGCAGTCTTAATAGCTTCACCGGACTACTAAGGTGAGCGCTTAAGTCACTCAGCCGATTTTATTTGACAACCAGCTCAAGGGTGCACGGCACACCTCGGCTTGGGCTGTTGCCTGACTCATGCAATTCGCGACCTATTTGAGCTAAGCTAAATATTAATATTTATAAGAGTTATGGAAACATGTATACTAAGCGCACATACCTCAACAACTCCTATATGTATTTTGTTTCGGATATTTTTTTCTAAACTATTTCAGTAGAGCCACGCTGAAGCTATTACTGGTTTCAGTATGAATGGGCCGGCTCGTCCGGGATAGTAACACTCTCTCACAGAAACACCGACGTGAAGTAACAGTGCTTGCATTGTTGCGTTTCGTTCGGTCAGTGAGAGCGCCGGAAGCCCATCTCCTCTCACCTCCCTCCCCTCTCCCTCCAATTCCCGTTCCAACAAACACAGCCTGGCAACGCACGACTCCCATGGTTGCCAGTGTCTATGGACGGCGGTGATCACTTAACATCAGGTCCCCCGCATGTTCGTTTGCCTCCTATGATATAAAAAAAAATTTGATAAAGAAAATAAAACCCTACCACTTTCACGTGTAAGCATCTGGAATTATAATTGTTACAATTATGATTCGAATCTTAATGCTTTTACTAGCACAGAAATAGCGTGACGATATGTGAAGGAAATCATAAACTCTTTACATACAAATAATGTTTAAAATGAACAAAACTAATAATCTGTCAGTTGCAGTATTCTATTGTTTGGGAATTAAGATAAAAAAGGTTCGACGATAACAAAGAACGAATAGTTAAATAAAGTGGAGAGCGCCTGCGCAGGTACCCTTTGCACGCGTGTCAGTACAATAGTCCTACAAAATACGGGTTACCTTAAACTATTATATTTGTAACTAGCGGGCCCGGCAGACGTTGTCCCGCCCTGATTATGAAAAAATCCTTGACAAACTATATACTAAAACGTTCCTCATCAATCGCGCTATCCACCGGTGAAAACCGTATGAAAATCCATTCGGTAGTTTTTAAGTTTATCGTGAACAGACCGACAGACAGACGCGGTAGGGGACTTTGATTTAAACTATGTAATGATGCGATGTATGTTACGCTTGATATTGGTCGATTAATAATGGCGGTGACATAAAATACAAAACATTAATCCAAAATAACACTATGAAAATTACCAGCGAGTAATTTAGTAATATGAACTCCGAATTTTATCATTTAATTCCCGAAGATTATGAATGTTGAGGAATTGAGTTATTTGTAACGTATGTAGGATAGTGAGCGAAATAGATAATATCGGGTGGTTATGTCACTTCTGATGATGAGTCAAGCTAACTGTTCCCATCATAAGAAGGATCCGGCTCGATTGGAATTCAAACCTAACGAGAACAAGAAACCAAATGTTATGATCACTCACCGGTACTGTGCTCTGCTCGTTGCCGGTGGTCGGCGCTGACGACTTGCGATGGTTGTATGAAGATGGTGGATGGTAATCACAATTAGGTCAATGTGATGCGATGAACTATACGAGCTATTATTGTCTACCACAATAAAATCAGTGTGTCAGCGAGGAACTGACAATTATGTCAAAGGACACGCACTTCATATACGGTGACAACGAACGGACTGGGCCGACGCGAGCGCTGGAAGCGATCAGAAAAAACAAAAGTGCCTCCTACCCTTGCTGATACTATATTGACTACAAAGTAATTTAACGCGGCCACCACATGTAATTTTTCATTCTATGTCTTCTACTCCTATATCCGTCCACATTCATGCTCAATCCTTTCTGGATCTTAATTTTATAGTTTATAATTTAGTGTTTGACCACAATTTCCCCTAATATTAAATGATACGAAAATTTAATATAGTAAAAACGCCAAATATAGAGAGGGACAGATTTCCAACTTGAACATAGTAACAATCCAGGCAAACTTGATAAGAGCCTTACCATCAGGCGATATGGATAGTACACCTTAGCTCTTTAATAAGTCTTTATCGTAGCACTCAGATTCATATTATATAAAAGACATATAAAAATAAGTAAAGGTTCAACCTGGTTTTGAACGTTATCGTCATCATCAGCCTGCAAGAAACCCACTGCAGGGCCATAAGTCTCTTCCCGAAGAAAGGTATGGGCATAATCACCACGCCAGCCCACGACGTATTGGCGATTTCAAACTCTGAGAAATCTCTATGTTTTCCCACATACAGTAGTACTACAAGAATATTACTCAAGTTCAGGTTTCCTCACGATGTTTTCCTTCACTGTCAGCCGATAGTGTTAACAATTTAACATTAGTAAATGTACGCGAATTACGAAAAAACTCGTTGGTACATGCCGGGATTCGAACCTGCGGATATCGAAATGATAGTCCACCGGCCAAACCACTAAACCACCGCTTTTAAATTTTATTGAACGTCATAAATTTTATAAACCCAACATTTTTCAGCTGTTCGAGCGTTCGTGGTGTATAGTAGGTAATAGCTATAAGAAATTTTGCGACAATGATATTTGAGTTATAATATCGTTGTTCTGCGTACTCACTAATGTTAGATGAAGATGTCATTCTTTGTTAATCAAATTAAGACCGACGTTTGCAATTTTGCAGACAATAAATATACCGCATTCGCTATAGTTATTCTGTATTCTAAATGCAGAAATATTAACTCGGTTGAATATTTACTCGTTATTGTTTTAAATATTTAAAAATTGTAGCTACAATTATTGTACACTAATATAACAATATTACTACAACACTTAAAACCCACTGAATTTATATATTGTAATAAACCAATGGCACTATATTTATTTAATAGGATTTCCAATAAGGAGTTTTGTATGTAATCTATAATTAAGTAATAACTTTTTACATTTTTTTATGTTACCGTAAACTATATATACAGATAAAAATAAAACAGTTCGGTATCTTTTTCTCGTATGTTTGGTAATATATATTTTTTGTTAAATAGATATTCTAGATTACTAATTAATAAATGTATAATTAAAAATTAATAAAACAATAAAAAATAAACTTTTTGTCATTGTCCATTCATTAGTCGAAGTGTTAATTTATAAGCCTCTGTTCGTCATACTTCACGCTTCTCACGTCTCCAATCCAAAATATTCAACAAATATACTATCTAGAATAAAACAATAAAAAATAAATACAAATAAAATAATAAAGGTAGTAAATAATGATAAAATAAAATTAATTTATTTTTTAATTCTACTAATCATTGTATCATACATCGTAATAATTTAAATAAGAAGTTAATATCGTACCATTCTCACGTTTATTGTAAAATACAAAATATTATTACAGAGATTCACATCAAAACTGTCACATTCGCGTCGACTGTAAAACTCAATATAGGTCTTAAACAATTAAACAATTGATTATTCACTATGATGAAAAATATTTTAGAAGGAAATGTAACATATTTTAAGAACGCATATTTTAGTGGAAGTAGTTTAAAGCAGAGAATAATGTATATTAAAAAAAATAATTTTGAAAATTAAGTAATGTTTGAACTTATGTTTCTGAAACATCAGCATTTCGCACCTGTCATAATTACCTGACATCGGACTGACCATAAATTATGAATTTTTCTCAACGACTATTTCGTATTTCCAAATAATAATAAAAGGATATAATTTGTGAATCTGACGAAAATGATTGCGTTATTTGAAATGTAATTAAACCTTTATTCGTTTATCAATATATTTGTACTAATTCTAGCTGGCTGAAAATTTTAAAAAAAGTTCTTTCATATTTTGTTTTTGTCAATACTTTACCGCCAATAGAATTTGAAATAGTGACGCTTTATTGAAGAAAGTGTTTGTTTTTTGTGTTTAAAATGATGGGATTATATTCCAGCGGGGCACTTGGTGGTGTGGAAGTGTTGGATGGAACGCTTGTCGGTGGAGAATTGACGGCTCATGTGTTGAGCGCGCAGGCGGCCGCTCATGCCGCTGCTACGGCTGCGGCCCACCAGCAACACCAACAGCAGCAGATTGCTGTTCAGCAAATCAGTAAGTAATTGTATATACTCTAGCTTCAACTGTAGCCTCTGTAACGTATTTGAAAGCGACGTTATTAGGCACTCTAAAAGGCAAGCTTACGCTTGAAAAGATGCATTGTTAATTTTCTCAAAGAATTGTAAGCTTATTTTAGATTTGATGAGCAAGGAACGTTGTTGACGAGAGTCTCTGTCAACATGAAATATTTACATAAACAGTTGATATTGTCTTAGCAATTTATATTAATATATTTTCTGGGAACAACTCTGAGTGAGCTGGAATATACCAAAGTTATTTGAAAGTTGAAATCTATATAGATTTATGGATAATTATTATAACTTTACATTTATTCAACTTTTCTAATTATACATTATTCAACTTTTCTAATTATACTTTTCAAAGTTTTCAAATTTGCAATAACTTTCATGAAAGAACAATATGTCTAGTCCTTAGTAATTACAATATAAAAATAATTGATTAATAATTAAGCTAAATATAAAACAACACCAGAACCAGTGAAAATCCTTTATTTATGTCAATAAACTAGTTTTTCACTGGAGTATTCTCAACTAAAGAACTTCCTTCTTTGTTGTTTTGATGTGCAGATGTTAAATGAGTCTTTGATACACCATATTTTTAAATCCATCAAACTGTTTAAGCTATAGTTGAAGTTGATAAAGTTATATATTTCTGGATATTTGTATTATCAATACTACAAGATCATTACATATTATAAAACAAAGTCCTCTACCGCGTCTGTCTGTTTATGGTAGACATAAAACTACTCGACAGATTGTCATGCGGTTTTCACCAGTAGATAGAGTGACTCATGAGCAAGGTTTAGGTATATATTTTGTCATGGTTTTTTATTATAATCAGGGTGTCATATCAGTAGCATGTATTTTTAATTTCACCGACTTTCACTGAATTGGAAATATCAGTGTTAAATTCATTATTATTATTGTAACTTTGTTTTATTAATTTTTTAATATTTCCATGATCTGTGGCACCTACAGGTGGTAGTAGTGGTAGTGGTTGTAGGTGGTAGAGCCACGTTGAAACTATTACTGGTTTCACCATGAATGGGTCGGCTCGTCCGGGGTAGTACCACCCTCTCACAGAAAACCGACGTGAAGTAACAGTGCTTGCATTGTTGCGTTTCGTTTGGTCAGTGAGAGCGCCGGATACCCACCTCCTCTCCCCTTCCCCGTTCTTCCCCTCCCCATCCCCCACTTCCCCACTCCCCTCTCCCCCAAACACAGGTTGGCAACGCACTTGCGACTCCCTTGGTGTTGCAAGTGTCTATGGACGGTGGTGATCACTTACCATCAGGTGACCCACTTGTTAGTTTGCCTCCTATAACATAAAAAAAAAAAAAAAAAAAAAAGCTGGTTAGTTGAAGTAAATTCCTTGTGTCATTAAACATAAACTAAAAAGTGCAATAGAGTGTATATTTATTCAATATTGAAATAACCAGGACATTAATCACTTTAATTTGTGTTTTGTTTCTTGACCTTTGAAATTGAATATAAAATTGTTTTGTTACTGTTACATAAAGTAAACAATTTCACCCAGATGTTTCTTGTATGAATATTTGTCCAATTAATCTGGAATGTTCTGTAGTTTATCTTACAGTGGCATAAAAGTGTAAACATTAAAATTGTTTAAGAATTCCAGACATAACATGTTAAGTCCATTAAAACATAACAATTGTAGACAGCCTCATATAAGATCATTTGATTATAAATGAAGCACAAATTTTATTATTTTAAAATTTATAAATAAACTAATTGTGCTCAGGTTTTTTTGTGCTTGAAATGAATTTTTAACTTATTAAATTTGTGTACGATGTTTGAAGTAGCTTAGCTATTTTAAATTACATGAACAAGGCTCTGATTTTCTTCGTTAAAACAGCAGAAGAATAGAGCTGGTCATGTAAAATGAAATGTGCATTAAGTTAGAAGCCTGTGACATGCATCTGAAATTCAACAAACAGAGTCATTTCATTGTAAACCACTAAACTAAGCAGACCCCTAAACTTTTTGAAGCTTTTTTAATCTTTAGTTTTATCAAAACTAGCAATTGATATAATAAGATCTATCTGTTTTCACAAAGCCATCTTCAAGTACCTGTGATAACTAGAGATTAATGTGTCTGAGCAGACCATTTAAGTTTTAATAAATGTAGTTATTGTATTCTGTTACATCTCTTATACTATTCCTATGTGTAAAGTTTCGAAAAATATTTTCAACATGCAATTAACAATTTTATTATATTATATTTTGCGGCTCTGTCTGCGTGGATCCTAATGTAAAGAAACAGGTACTAACTAAGTCATCTGAATGTATTATAAGTCCATTTACTTATCTACTTTTGATAGAGTGAACCGATTTTAATGATACCACTAAATGTTACTCAAGGATATGCTTTATGATATTCTTGGTGAGGGTTTTATTGTGAACGCAGTACTTTAGCAGTTATGCATGTTCAAACAAACAGACAGACAAACATTTCTAAAAATTAAAATGTATTTTATTACTTATTCCAAGACATGTTCAAGAATTTTTTCACAAAAATCTAAAAGTGCAGATATATTAAATTTAGGTTTTTATTATTTGTATAGATAAAAGATATTAAATTTGACACACACAGTTATTTAATATTCATCTGATCCATTATATATAGTTTTTAACCTGCTACCCCTTAATTCAATAGTGGGGCTCATTCTCACTGTACCATTAGTATAAATCTGAAGAAATTTGTTTAAACACTTATTCTCACTTATTCTTAGGTATTTCAAAAATATTTCAATTTATTGAGGACAATTAACGTCATGCTGCAACTCTTAAGAGTGGAGTGTCTTAAGCAGGTAGACAGTGTGTAGTTCAGAAAGAATGCTAAGCAAGAATATGTAAAATTTTGGGCGAGACACGTAGCAAGACACAGGGGCATCACTAGCCGAAAGTGAGAAGAATGAAACTTCTGTGAAATTGTAGGACCCAGCTAGTCTAATTGATACCATTTTTGAGGCCAAATGACAGACACAGAATATTTTAAATTGGTTGGTCAAGAAATATCACATTTTACTAAGTTCCTTACAGCTACAATACTAGCTGATACAACCATCCGTTGCTGTGGCTCAGTTATATTAAAATGTGGCGCCATCTATGAGGTATCTATAACAGTTGGTCATACAGTTTTCTCTCAACAAACTGATTTAAAGCGCCATCTGTTCGAGACTGATGAAACTTACAATTAGTGATAATAATCGACATTGACAATCATTTAATCCATTTATCCTATCTTTCAAGTTGGGCCAAAATGTCTACTTTTATGAAATTTGGTTGAGTCCTTTTGGAGTTCATTGTGAACAATTATGACACTTTTTTTTTATTAACGTGGACAAAGCGCTGCCTCCTCCCGCCAAACATCGTCACACTAGATTTTTTATATTTTTTAAGATAGGTAGAACTAGGAGATGCTTTATAATGATTTCTGCTGAGTTACTATTCAGAATTTTTTAAATGGAGAATACTTTAGTGCTATCCCTTTTACCCTTAACTCGCTACTATGTGACCCTATAACATAGCATCTCCTGTACTGTTTAACGGACAATTTAGCATTCTATTTTGAATGAAATCACCTGCTACACGTGTTCACGTCTTCATTCTCTTTGTCAATAGAAACTTCACCATCATCAGGACGATCAACTCCAGTCACAGCTACCAACGGCATTCCACCGGCCACCGGCACCACGTCACCGTCACCCAGCAAGCTGTTCGTCGGCGGTCTCAGCTGGCAAACGAGCTCAGAAAAGCTACGAGAGTACTTTGCTATGTTTGGGCCTGTTTCCGACGTGCTAATCATGAAAGATCCGGTGACACAGGTGAGATTGTCAGCAAGATTTGTAGTGAGGAAGAGGTCTCATTTTAATGCATTTTTTTTTATATTAAATAGTTTAGGAGTTAGGGTTCATTGGAATTAACTTCATGTTTTTAATATATGACGGAGAACATTTTGAGGTGATTATCAATTATGACGTCATCAAATTTGAAATCGTGGATTTATTGTAGTTTGGGGTAGACCATAAATTTAACAATCGGAGTAATATTGTTGCTCGCGTTCAATGTCAATTATATTTATATGAATTTCACGGATGGTACTCAAGTCATAAAAACATGTTTTGACTGCAATAAAGACATTTGCGGGTAGTTGAATTATTTTTGAGACGGTAGATGAAATTTTCATATGAAATTGGACATCAAATATATACCTATAAATAATTTTTAATTGAACTTAGAGTCTCTATGATGATTAACGTGTAGTTATGCATTATATATTTAAAAAGTACAATGTGTATGCAATTTATTTGCAGTCTGTGGATGTAGATACAATTTTTTGTACCAAAGATGTGCCTGGACTTGTTGTTTTATTTAAAAAAATAACTTTTCAAGTGATGGTTCATTATAGTTGTTCCATGTTTAACAAACACAGGCACATTATTGGTCTATTTATCTTTTATTATACTAAATAAATATGTCATTAACATAAGTTTGTTTCCGAGACAGCGAATAGGCGTTTATCGAAGACGGATGTCATGATGGTCAGTTACTGTAATGTCTAATGTGTAAAATGATTTGATGGTTATTTTATATAGGTTTTTTGTATTTATTAATTATCTGTAGTATATACACATAGGTGTGTACAGACAGACGGTTTAAGTTTTTAAGAGTTATTTCTTTCTCTTACCCTTAAGTTAGAAATGCAAATATTAGAATCTTAAATACAATGAAGTCACTATACCATGCTCTGATGAAAAAAAAAATCTTAAAGAACCTAAGTGTACATTTTTGATTGCTGTTATTCTGCAGCTTCTTTTTATTTAGAAACTAAAGATTTGTAGTTTAGATTTTAGTAAATTTCTGAAATATATTCTAAATCGACTGACATCTTAAATAACAGTACCAATATTTTTTTAAATTAATGTTTTTCCTCTATTTTGAGATCTTACCCATGGAAATAGCTTTCTGTTGTCTAATATTTATTTCTAGCTTCAATTCGTGCGAGAGTGTTATTAAAATCATGAACAGAAATCAATTGTGCAAATATCTAATATTCCTATGTTGAAAACCCTCCAACGAAATCTAGAACATTGATTTTATGGCTTGAGACAAGCCCTTTCAAGCTTATAATTGTCTGTGATATAGTAAACTGTCTGTACGCAAATAGTTGGGCTATGGTTGATAAGTAATTACATAGGTACCTACACCAATATTACCGTTGATGACTTACCATAGACAAGGCATGCTAGAATCACTAACATTCTAGAATTTTGTTAGGTCATAGACACGATTACTTGGCGATTTGCTCCTCCTATTCGATACTTCTAATCTGTGGTAGTTTTACTCCCCTCTTTGGTGTTGCCATAAGTAAATATAATATCGCAGGACTTTTCCATTTTATATGTAGCTTATTAAACTGTAGCAATTTTAGCTAGATTTATTTTAACTGTTGTAGGTTAATTTATGATTATTAATATTGTGAAGATATTGGAGGATAGACGTAATAGTCTATTAAAACGTAAAATAGCTTATATTCCTATTACTAAAACATATGAATATAGAATTAAATATGATAATTTTAGCAAAGTACGTATTCTAGAATATTTTTGAGATGGTGGTGTGTTAGGCGGAATTTGGTAGATTTTCGGATTACAAAGTGCAATTGCTCATATAGAAAAGGTGCTAAATTAATATATAATTGTTTAGTGTATAACTGACAATTTTATTATTTTGTTTTAATTTAATAGTTAATTTTCCATATATATTTATTTTACTTGTTCATATAATGGTTAATCAGCCTCTTTATCAACAAAACTTATTGAGAATATATGTGAATACATCTTAAAAGTTGCAGAATTGTATACCATAAAATAACTTATAATAATTTTGTTGTGATACGCCTGTGAGCCGAAAGCGCTACATCGATATAGAGCCTATATACATATAACATTCATACTTGTTGGAGTATATAAACCAATGTTCACATATTAGAGTTGGGCATGATAATTATATGATATATAAATTATCATTACATAGTACAAAATATAGTCCTCTGCATCGTCTGTCCGTGAAAAACTCAAAAACCATTGAACGGATTTTCATGCGGTTTTCAACAATAGATAGAGTGATTCACGATGATGGTTTAGGTATATTATAATATATGTCTATATTTTTTTAATAATCAGGGCAGGAAAACGTGCGCTGGGCCCGCTAGTTATTAATAAATTATTTTTTATATCATGTGATAAATAGCAGTGATTATCACGTGACAAATTCTCTCAATACTATCAGATAGCGTCTCATTCTGTTGACACTGTAAATGTAGGCGGACTATGCAAATAAATTTTCATTGGAGAAAGTGTCCTTAAAGTTATAAACCTAAAAGTTAATACCTAAAAGCGACAACATGAAGTAGTTAATTCAAAGTAGTTATTTTTTACTCATGTTTGTTTTCATATCTTAAATACACAAAAACCCAGTGTCTAGTTTATCCACGACAAACTCTGAAACTTCTCAGCCGATTATTCATGAAAATTGCCATCTATACATATATAACTTGGCCCAATTTCAGAGATATGATAATTTATATGTCGATGAATGACCTCAATATTATTTAATTACAAATTAAATGATTGTCAATGTTGATTATTGTTATTAATTGTAAGTTTTATCAGTCTCGAACAGATGGCGCTTTAAATTAGTTTGTTGACAGCAAACTGTAGGACCTACTGTTATATATTAGGTCTTTACCTATGAAATTGCCATTTTGTATGAAAAAATTTAGACGAATTTTTTTCATGTATTTTTTATTTGTATTAATCGAAGTAATCACCCGTGCAATCAATGCATCTTTGCCAACGCAGTGGCAGTTTATTGATGCCCTTCTTAAAGAAATCAGCTGGACGGGAGGCAACAAATTCTTCAAAGGCATTTTGTATTGCCTCTCGGGTATTTAATTTTTTTCCCGCCAAGGAGTTATCCAAATTCTGGAAAAAGTAGTAGTCTGTAGGCGCAAGGTCTGGTGAGTAGGGCGGATGACGGAGAACTTCCAACCCCAGTTCTTGCAACTTGGAGACCGTCTGCTGTGCAGTATGAGGTCGCGCGTTGTCGTGCAGGAGCGGCGGAGACGAGCGATTGACCAATGCTGGTTGGAGATGTGCCAGCTTCTCCATCATTGTGTTCAGTTCTTCACAGTACACATCTGCAGTAATGCTCACCCCGTTTGGTAAGAAGCTGTGATGAATCACACCGGCGCTAGACCACCAAACAGTGACCATCACTTTTCTAGGGGTAAATTTTCGTTTAGGGCATTGTTTAGGTGCTGAACCAGGATCCAACCAACTTGCTGAGCGCTTGCGGTTATCAAACAGAATCCATTTTTCATCGCAGGTAACAATGCGGTTCAAAATTCCTTCATTTGTGTGTCTGTTGAGCAGTGCAAGGCACGTCTCGACGCGTACTTCGCGCTGGCGATCATTGAGTTCGTGGGGTACCCATTTGTCAAGCTTTTTTACCTTGTCAATTTGACGCTAACGTCGAAAGCTGCTGCTAATTCAGCCGTAGATTGTGTATCATCAGCTTCCACAATCGCCTTTAATTCGTCATTGTCGACCAAAGTCTTCGGACGACCGCGAGGTTCATTTTTCAGGCGAACAAACCAATAACAGGTGGTGCGTTGGTTTGTAGTGTTAGCTCCGTAAACGTCGTTGATGTTGCGTGCCGCTTGTGCCGCGTTGCTGCCACGACGGTACTCATATTCCATAATTACTCAAATTTTTAACGTATCCATGATGACAAAAAAGATTGAAATGCGATGAAAATGTAACACTAATCAGTAAACAAATGACTACTTTTGGAAAAAGAATTCCATGTTTTTAAAATAAAATTAATTTGAAATTAGAATTCTTAGCCAAACAAAAAATATTTTGATTTGAAATGACCAGTACTGCAGAACGGCAATTTCATAGGTAAAGACCTATTATATCTCATAGATGACGCCACATTTTAATTTTGAATTTCCTTATCAATTCTAATTTATCTTATGGTGCACGTGTTTTATTCATTTCAACGTGTAATAACTGAGCCACAGCAACGAGTCAGCTAGTATTTTATGTAAATTGTTGCTGTCTAATATTATAATTCTGCAATTAGGATGAATTCACATAAAACTTCGAACATATAGTATGTATTCTAACAGAAAGAAGCATGAAGTATATATATAAATATATAATTGAGAGTAAATTGCGTATGTAACCTTTTAACCAGCCAAGTACGAGGATGCTATTAGACCTACTCCCTGATTTACTTACAGCTATAGTGTAATTCGTTTCACAAGTAACATTATCGAGACAGTCGAATAGTCTAGCAGTTCCACTTTAATTAATTTACAGCATCTTGTATAAATAATATAATTATGGTATAAAATAATTTTTATGTTAAAAAAATCTTTATAGAAATTAGTAGTGATTCAAACTTAATTATAATCAGTTCCCACTTTCTATTTTTTCATTGTGTTAATAAAGCGTAATTGAGTAATGAAAAAGTTAGAACTTTCTAGTTTATTCTATAGTGGACGTAATGTCGATTCCTGTATTTTATTTGGAATAATTGTGAGCTGTCTTTTTTTCTTATTTTACATTTACTATTTAATGTGTATGACCCTTTTATTGATCCTAAAGTGTTTCTGTTAATGTTATTATTTGTTATGTTTAATTTTATATGGGAAACATAATGTCCAAATAATACATAGAAAAACCCTTTATGAGATAGTAAGAGTAGAATAAATAGGTTTAGCCATTTCGGTGCTAATCCTGAACGAATAATAGACAATTCATTTTTCTTTATATTTATAGATCATATATGTAATTTTAACAAGCATTTGCTTTTATATTCGCTATTAAATATTTTCGAGATTCTGTAAATTAATTGAAACTCAGCTGCTGGCCTAGTTTAGAACTTTCTAACAATACTATTTTTTTTATAAGTAAAGAAGTCTTCTAGATAATTCGAGTTTGTAACTTAAACGAGTTAGAAATTATTTTATATTTAATTCAGATTTATCAAGAAGACATCTTGACTGTTCCATGCAATACTGTTGTGTACTTGTGTGTTTGGTAAATAATGGGGCATGCCTTTTTGTACCTTATTATTTACTGTATTTTTGATTCAGGGTAAAGTTCGCACTACAGGCTTATACAACATTTAACAATATCATTAGTCACTTATGTTTTGTCAATATTATATTAGTGATATTGTAGAAATGGAAGTGAATAAGTTTTCCAGTTGCAGGTTATTTAGTAGCATAGTTACAAATTGATATAGTTTTTCGTTTGGGTATTAGTTTTTATCTAGAGTAAAGAGTGGGATACGAGTGGCATGCACCAGGTTTCCCATGCAAGTACACGTGGTGTGGTGAAGTGTGTTGAGGTGTTGCGAGGTGAGTGACGTGAGGCCGCGCGCAGAGGTCGCGCGGCTTCGGCTTCATAACGTTCCAGGAGGCGGGCTCCGTGGACAAAGTGCTGGCGGTGCCCGTACACACGCTCGACGGGAAGCGCATCGACCCGAAGCACGCGACCCCCAAGTCCGCGCCGCGCCCCGCCAAGACCAAGAAGATATTCGTCGGCGGCGTCGGACAGGACACCTCCGCCGACGAGGTCAGAGCCTACTTCTCACAGTTCGGCGTCGTCGAGGACGCCGTCATGCTCATGGACCAGCAGACGAAGCGCCATCGCGGCTTCGGCTTCGTCACCTTCCACTCGGAGGAGGCGGTCGAGCGCGTTTGCGACATACACTTCCACACGATCAAGAACAAGAAGGTCGAGTGCAAGCGCGCCCAGCCCAAGGAGGCGGTCGCCGCGGCGCCGCTCGCGCTAGGCAAGCGGCTCGTGCTGCGGCCGGGGCGGGGGCTCGTGTACGCGGCGGGCGGCGTCGGAGCCGTCCCCGCGGTGGGCGCCGCCCACGCGTACCGGTACGCGCCGTACGGGCTGCCGGCGGCGGCGCCCGCGACCGCGCTGGTCGCGACGCCGCCCGCCCCCGCCCCCGCGCCCGCCCTCCCGCAGTTCGGCGCCGCGTACTCGCTGGCCGGCGTGGACATGTCGTCGTTCCAGGGAGTGGACTGGAGCGCGATGTACGGCCTGCCGATGTACATCTAAGGTGCGAGGCGAGCGCGCACACTGCACTATACTCGATATGTATATTTATTTTCTTATAATAGTTCCTACGCAGTTCGTGTTTCCGCGCCGAGCACGCGTGAGCAGAGCGCGTGCGAGCGGAGCGCGCGTCGCTGACGGTGTATTGATGATCAGTATTCGTATGTTGTTAGGATGTATCGGCTCACTAGTTAGCGTGTAAGGTTCTCGTGAAAAGCAATAAATAGTTTGGTTCGCGATCGGTCCCCGCTCCCGGAGCTCGGAGCCCGTCAAAGATTAGCATTTTGATTTCTCTTTTAAAGTAGACTCTAGTGGTAAGCGATTCCCGTTGGGTACGAAGCGACAGGGTTCGCGATGGTCAAGTCGTTTTATTTTTATTTTCCCAGTTTTTCGCATACATGTTGATATGCTGTTTTGTTCCCAGTGGAATATAAAGTATTTCCACCATACGTGAGTGGTTTAAAGTGTGACTTAATTTATATCAAGTATATTATTATTTAAATTTATCTCCAGTAACCGATGGGAATCATTAACAACGTTAAACGAAGATCTCAAATAATTTAGTTGCAAAATGAAAAGATACTAATATTTTTTTTAATTTCATATATTTTTGTCTTGGATTTCTGTAATTATTAGTGGACGTAGTGTTAGTGCACGCTCTTTGGCAATACTATTAATAATACAATTATTAATTATTATTATTTATATTTGAAACGACTGTATTTTTGACGAATCTCATTCGCAGCTATGTATTTTTTTAAATATATATATACACATATACTTATATAAATGTAGTAAGCGTATTATAATTGCGACAATGGACGCCGAGTGACGACGCCATCTTGAAAAATAAGATACAATAATTGTGATACTACAAAATACAAATATTTTATAACGTTTCTAAACAATAAAACAACATATTCACGTTTAATTGATCGGATGTAGTTGACGAATTAAATAATTAATGTTACTACATAATAACATTCGTGCCAAACCTTGAATCTGATCATGAAATGGAAACACATTATAATAATTAGTTATTACTTTTAAAATAGGGACGAACTGAGTAATTTGACTGTATATATGTTGGTAGCATTTTACCTAATACAGTAACACATTTTACCAAATATGAATTCCGAAATGTTAATACTCTGGAAAGTTCATATAACAAAGAAGACCGCCATTTTGTTTGAAAACACATGTCATAATGGGACACTTTGTAAAACGAAATAATTACCTAATGTGATAATGACAGTAAAACTCTTCACAAAGAAATAAAAATTACACAAAAATAAAGTAATATCATTTAACAACGGTCTGAGATGAGATTTTATATTGACTAGCAAATACAAAACTGAGAAAGCAATAAACAAGATTGTTTTATACAAAAACTTCTAATTTGTAATAAATTATCTGATTTAAAACAATGTCCCAATATTGGACATGACCCGAATTTGTCACTCTTACATCACTACAGTAAATTGATTGGCGGTATTTAAAGAAACGATGATTATAAGCGCTTTACGTTACTCCTGCAATGGAGTATAGTAACGTGGAAAACGTAGCGCGTCACCCGGCGTCGACTGTTCGTTCACCAGCTCACAATACTCTTCATACATATCTAACAACAAAGCAATCTCATTCATGTACCCCATATGTATGACTAGATGATATGTTAGCGTTACACCTTGGCTACACCGTGTCTATGCGTTTGGTGTCTTTTCGCACGTTAATACTGTCTGTATGGCGGTGAATACTACAGCTTTAATACTCATTAATCGGTTTTAATAAATTGGTCGTTTTGTTGCCGAAAAATTTGAGTTGCGTTTCGAAGGACCAGATATTTATTGCGCCTCGAAGGACCAAATTGCTATTGCCTATTAGAAATGAGATTTTTTTTTTAATCCTCGAGTTTTTTTTTTTAATAAATATGTAACTAATACTTGTTAACTGTAATTAATTTTGCCTACTTCAGAGACAAATACAAAAGCTATCATCTGTCAAATCGAGCAGAAATGCGATTCTTCACCTTACGTTACTACCAGATATATTTTTTCACCTCTTAATAACATTGCTTCGAGAAAATTCGCTAGCCGAGTCGAAAAGGCACCACTCGCATGTAAACACGAGGCCATTAGTACGTACATTAATTTATATTTAAAAAAAAAACTTAGTTTAGTGTGAGGGAATGCTCTACTAACAACTCCCGAGTGTCACGTGACAATAAGCTATGTATTAAGCCGCCGTAGATTGTTAAACGCCGCCAGGTTTTGTCTGCACTTCTTTTCTTCATTTTTTTTTAACTTTCACCCAACGTTTATCTATGGTAGGTGCCAAATTAAAAGCCTGTATGCGCGATTGTGTGAGTATTTGTTCGTTTATGGGTGTATTTTTAGGGTAGTCTGAAATATTTTTGATAACAATTCAACTATTCTATTGTAGTTTAGTTAATTTGGTGTATTCTATATCTAGCTATTAATTTCTGACAAGTGTGAGCGAAATACATGACATTTTTTTTAAATTAAAAAATGTCGTAAGGTGACCTCTGTTTCGATAAATAAAACTGTCGAATTATGATGTTTATTCCACCGATGCGATACGGTAAATTTAAAACTACCCTCAAAATTTACACGGTCGTTAGTCGAATTACCCCGAGTACTTAATTTGAATCTAGTGTTAGTCGTTTAAAAGCAATAATTAAGACGCCCTGTGATTAGTGAGTATTAAAAAAAAGACAAATGTGGTTGTGTTCGTGCAATTCGTAGTATTTAAGACGTTGGACATGGTCCTTTAGTCCCTACTTTTAGCCCTTTAGACTCTCAGTATTAAAATTTATTATTATGTAGTATTGACGAAAAAAAACTTTATCGTAGTCGTTGACCACGCTTTCCACTTTAAGCAATAAAAAAACACCTAGGACATTGTGTTAAGTTTTGTCTGGCTTGGCTTATGTAAGTCTGGCTAAATTTTTTTAATTACCATAAATTAAAAAATATATCTGATTTTACCAATCTTTAATCAGAGACCATTCACACAAAAAGGCACGTTTTAACTTATATTTATTCAAGTCGTTAATTCTGAACGAACCCTTTCGTTCGAATACTTTTATGATACGTATGTACTTAATCCCGTAATTTTGTCTATAATATTTTTTTTAATAAAAAAGTATTGGATGTTGCGTGAATTGAATTATCGACGTAACGATAATCTGATTAGATGTGTTTTTGTATAGTGGAGGAGGTGCAGACGAAACCACGCGGTTTTAGTAGTGCAAAATGCATGCGGTAGCTTGTCGGCTACATTCCCCTCGAGCCGGTTCATTTAATGTAACCTTGACGTGTGGAAAATGCGAGAAATTCCTAAAAAGACGATCTGTAGGTTTGCAAATATAATGTACATTGATTAATCAGCTTTTTTCCCATATTAATAGTTTTTTGTATTTAATATGAAGCTATTCAGAAAACGTTAAATATGTAGCGAGTGCTATTATAGAGTGCTCAGGGTTTCTATCTAAAAACCCACTACTTTGTAAAATATTGAAGACATTAATTCACTAAAATGACAAAAAATACATACAATGTTATATAAACTCCGTAAAATGATGCTTGTAAAAGCTTGAACAAAGTTCAAATGAAGCCCTTAAACTTTTTTAATTTCGCCTCGCATTGCAGTTTTAAAATGGTAATTTTACACAATTGACTTACGGAAGTCTATAGTTTGGACGATAACTTGACTTCATTCGCATGGTTAATAAGGCCATATTGTTCAGTTCACGCCCAACCGTCAACCGTGTAAGATGTTTTACAAGTGGACATATACATTATTTTATTAGCTTCATCCTGTTTCTATATTCCAAACACGTAAGCCAAATTGCATCGTTTCTTATAATTGCGAAGATATAACCAACCTGCCCTTTGAATGTTTCCACACGTCATGCCTATGGAATGCTGTATTCACTTGTATACACATACCTACCCTTTAATTATTATACTTTAGCAGTATTGTTAGTGTAAGACGTAGGACTAGAAACCTTCTGAGATTAAGTTTGCGAATCGGATGTCGCGTTTTTTTTAATGGATACTTTACCGTAATTTGTGATAAAAAATTGAATATATTAGATTATCCAGTCTAATTAAAGCGTAGTCATTTTGTATGTAACAACCTTCCAATATTAGTTATCCTTTGTGACTATAATTGATAGTTAACTTTTACTCAATTTTGGTAGTTTGCTAGTTTACTCACTTCGGATGTTTTCTAAATTAAGTAAAAAATGATACCAAAGTTTTGATATTTACAAGCAAAAAAGTGTTTACCGTACGTACCTATATTTATTTGTGTGGTCAAATGTAATAAGTATTTTTGAGAAGTTTGTAATTACAGTTAAATTAGTTTATGATAAAAACGCGGCATCAGTTTCACGCGCAGGTGAACCTTTTGTATATTAGTATTTTTCCTTGAAATTCTCAGTATTAGACGGTTGATTTATTGTGATGTCGTTTAGTAACCCCTCCGCCCGGCGGCCGCTTGTCTTGCCAAATTACACATAGCTAAGCGGTTGCCTTAGATTACTACTTACGTACTTAATTAGTATTTTTTTTCTCGTATTGTACTATATGAAATCCCCGTATGGTTATACTGTTCCCTGCGCTTGGTACAATTCTCTTTTTCCATGTATTTTATGATTATTTCTATTAGAGATTTTCGGGAAAGTTCTCGAACTATGAAAAGGGATTTCATATAGATATTTTCTTTAATTTCTTTAATAAAACACTTGTGTTAGTTACATGTGGTAACAGGTTTTTTCTTGCCGTTATCCGTCGTCGAGATTGTTTTCTTTCCTTGTGTTTTCTCGACGGATTATGGCCGTAGGCTTAGTATCGTAGTTATTAGTTGGAGTTAGTTTTGCCCGTATGTATGGAGCACTTTAGTATACTCGATATGTCATTACATGGATATGATTAGAACAAATGTGTGTTTTATTTAGCTCTTGAAGCGTGGGGCTAGCTCCTTTTTGCTGGGTTTTTGGTTTGTGTACACTTATATCATTAGAATGCACGTTGATTTTACGTAGATAGTGTGTGATAATTATTACCGATGTAGCTATTTGGGCGCCATTGTTGTTTCGGTAACGCGTTGGGCGCCATCAAACCTCGTTCCAGTGAAATGTGAGTGGAACTCAAGCATTTCGGTAAGTGGTTAAAGATCGAGGCATGCAATAAGAGATTCTAATAATAAGTTACTCGTGTAGATTTCAACCTTGTGACTAACTTCAATTTTCCTCATGGACTGTAGGAGTAATGAAGCAGCCACAATCTCTAATAAAACATAGTTGTGGACGGAACGAATATCTCAAATACACTGACGGGATTTCTTTCCATCCACCAGTTTCGTATTTCGTCAGCGGTTTCTGCCTGCTCTCGATGGCATGGTCGGCATGAATCTAATACGTAAATAAAACAAATTCTTCCATAAAATATTTCACTGTCAATTTTTCTAAAGGCGTATGCCACACGTTGGTTGTGATACGTGCTACTTAATATTTCTTTTAAAAGTTGTACACTTTTAAAATAAATATTATCGTCTTAGACACGTAGTTTAGACCTTGTAGTGTCGCTTCGCTTTAAGGCTGCGGTGGGTCTACCCTCAAGATGTCTTTGCCAAAAAAAAGTTCAGGCCAAAAGTTAGCCAAATAATAATCATATTTATGCTCAAACACCGCGAGGTGTCACGGCTTTGTCGGAAAAGGGGTAGACTGAAGGGTTTGATCGTCATATTCATTCTAATGTATTGTTGCGTGTCATACAGAGGCCAAATAAAAATGGTCAGTTTTGTGGCGCCAGAAGGAAAGGTAAAAACTCGTCGCCAATATTCATATAAAAAAGATGGCGTACGAATAATATTTTTATTTTTGTGTGTAATTAAAGCATAGCGTGGAAGCTGAGGACAAGATATGTAATGAGAATAATGCTGAATAGCTCACACGCTTGTAGCTTAAGAATATGACAATAAAGAGAAAAATTGCCAACTACGTAGCTGCTATAATGACAGCAATCGAATTGTTCCCGAATATTCCACCAAGAATCACTTCTTGGAGAGGCTATTCCTCACAGCAAATGATACATTCCTTTCTAGTCATTTATATTTAAATAAGTATCCAGTTAAATTTGGCGGGAAAACAGTCTATATCTTGCTCAATACTTGTACTTGCCTAATTCTAGTTATCGGAAAAGCTTAACGCTGTAGTGATGTGCCATACATTGTTATAAGCAATCAGCACGCGTAATAGTGCTACAACGCTTAGCTCCAGTTGTCACTGGACCAATGTGAGACGACATAAAAAATATTAAAAATATATATATACATAATAGTAACATACATAATATAATAATACTATATATACTATATTCTTAAGATATACACGTTTTTTGGATTGGTATAATAATGGTTAATAAAAAGGATTAAAAAAAAGTGTGTTTCAAACGTATGGCAATGCTAGAGTAGTAATGTAGTGCGTAGTGGAAGTTTTGAAGTTTTACATTAAATAAGTATTAATAACCGAAAGCAATAACTTTATTGTATTATTATTATGAGCAAGCGCGCGCTGCAGCGGCTCAGCCGGTTGCTCGACCCGTCTAGCACAAGGCTCGGGCGAGGGTTTCATTCTAGAAATTATCATTTTAATAGTCTTAAATCTCTCAAGAGAGCCATTATATAAGTTAACCCCCAGACTATCCAAAACTTCAACAAAAGCTTTAAGCTTCATACAAACGATTTCAGTCCTCATTAAGCACAGGTCAACAGACTGTTGTAGGCATAAGCTTAAAAATATACCTGATTTATTACAAAACTTTGAGAAATAATAAATTATTTATTGTAAAATGTATTTTTAAATATGTTGTCATTTGTACGAACTTTTTTTAATAAGCCATAAAATATGTCGTGAGATAAAAAAAACACATAATCCGCCATTTTAAGATCTGGGTCTTAAAAAATCAGCCAAAGGGTTAATGTGTTTATATAATTTGAATATGGAGAATATGTATTATCAAAAGGAAACATCATTCAAAAGTACATTGATAAAAGAAATTCGAGAATGTTCTTGGGGCATCAAGTTCATCACTGTTTGAGTGAAAAGTGCAGTTAATTATGATTGAAGTAAATACATGTTAAAACACATAGTTGACACGCTTCGTCGTCTGATAGGGGTTTTGAGATTTCAAAAGTAATTGAGTTCACCAGTCGGATATAGATTGTGCGCCATTTTGTTTTTGGATAGAACGGTTCAAACGATATGTTAATTATTATTTTCATCGAGGAGTACGGATGTGAGCAAAATATGTGAAGCAACTTTATCTTGTGGTACTTTGGCATACATTCAGGATATTGTATGTTATATGAGATAATTCTTTTCCCAAATAAGATGTTTACTCTATGTAGTGAAAAGAAGTACACTCTAGCCTCATTTTTATGCGACCTTAGGACGTTTTATTTATCAGCACAAATTAACTTAATCTACTCTTAGTAGATCACAATCTATATACCTCAAATCACAGTCTAAATATCTATATATATCAAAATCAGAAATGAAATTTAATTTAGTTAAAAGGAAGATTCGAGTGTTCGATTAACTTTGAATTCAGACTAAAGTAATGGGATATTTAACTGTAGTTGAGTTTATGAACACCGTTTAGGGTTCGCATTTATTCATGTTCCAACGAATGAAATCAAAATTTATTATATCCTATGTATGTATGGAAAATATAGATTTTTGAAAAGCCCTGTCCTTCTGTTCTTGTATTGAGAAATAGTAACTAATGAGATACGTACAGGTTCCTGGTTAAACTTACCTCGATATAAAAAC